>JAUZNK010002376.1:0-11502 GCA_035046665.1 Euphysa ruthae
GTATCTGTATTCTTTTGTTCTTGAAACTGTAGCATTTTTTAATAAGACGTTTCAAATGTTTAAAATACTTTTGAAATCAAAGTTGCTATAGCAGGCTGTTACCCGAGATAAAATCGTACTGTTTTGTTCGTTTTGGTCCAGGTCCTTGTAATTCTGCATTACGCAGCGTTTTATTTATAACGCTATTGCGTTGTTGGATGTTTACATTGCAATAACCAGGTTTTCACTTCATTTAAAATTTTTTTTTTGGTGGTATTAACGTTTAATTTTGTTTTTGGTTTTATTACGCTATCGTCATTGTAATCGTAATGAGACAATTTTTCAATTATTTTTAACACATTTTTGTTTTATGTAGAAAACAACCTTTAGATTTTGGACAGAATTTAGGACACTTCGACAATAGGGAAGTTTGAGGTGTTATTTGGCATTTTTGATAAGTTGATGATCTTAGGTTGCAACATTCATGGTTTTGTAAAATTGGTCGGTTTTTTGAGTTTACGTTGTTAATTTCAAATAGTGATTGTTATTTGTGTTTTTCATCGATGGAAAAGTGAATTGGGTTTTGGTTTATATTTATGCTGATACTATGGTTGTATGTGCTGTATAATAGAAGTTTTATGTCTTTTTAAAAAAAACGAAGCAGCTACATAAATGTTTCATCGTTTTTTATGTTGGTTAATTTCTTTGAATTTCAGTTGAATTTGTAAATTCACACAAAATGTTCCTTTATTTGTTTTTTAAATTCTTGCTACTCAACTTATGACTAAGGATTTCTGTATTATTAGTTCAAATTTACTAAATAGAATTTTATTCGTTTAGCTTAGGTATAACTTTGACGCAAAAAACTATTTTTCTGACGAAAAAAATGTTTTAATTTTTATAAATTGAAAAGCGTGATCAAATAATAATTAATAATCTTGATTTCCGATTTTAAAAGCTAATTAAATTGCTAATGATCGGAGGAATAAAAAGAAACCATTTTCTAAACCAAAATCATCATTTAAAACCTAATGAAAATTCTGCTCCACAGCAGCATTCATTCATTAGAACCTCATAAAACTTTCCTCAACAAAGAATCAGCCTTTAACCTTGAAACAATTAAGAGAATCTTAGGCCTTATTTTAATGAAAGAGGCCATAAATTTCCATGAATTCATTTTTTTTCAGTCGAAAATTTTAACGTGTAATTTTTGTGAACGAATTCAAGAGTAGCATTATTTTTTATAATTTTTTTGTTATTTACTTCACCCAAAACTCTTCTCTTAGATTAAGATTAACCTAATAAAAAACTTTAGCACTGTGTCAAAATTTTCAGACACTCACTTTCTTAATTAAATAGAAAAAAAAATAAAAAAAAAACTTTTACTGCTGCTATCTCTACGATGTTTAAAGAAAAATCTCTCCTAAAACGACTTGAAAAGTTGGCTTTCTTGCATGAATAAGTCAAAGCACTTAATAGGAAAAAAAATATCTCTAATTTTAATTAATCTGAATTTAAACTTTTTTTTTAAATTTCATGTGAGTTAAATTTCTGATTACTTAATAATTTGGTGATACTTACTTTGGTTTCATCAGTCATCAGCTGGCGTTCCTTTCTCACTCTTTTGTTTAGGTAGACAACGTCATCAAGTTGCCAGCACAGTTTTCTTTGAAGTAAAACTAGAGACTCCTCCATGTAATCAGATACTATTACGAAATCAAGCTTTTCTTCCAGATCTTGAATAATAAAATCCAATTCCAGTTTCGTTTTATACTCTTTCTTTTCATAGCCAAAGTCAAACATCTGAGCTAATAAATGTATTTAATATGATAATAGTTGTATATAGGGCACTGAAGGAAATCTCTGCTATATTTTAATAACTAATCATGTTTCCATGAAACAAAGACACCCATGATTTTTTCGATGAAACTATGAGAGGTTATGACAGGGTAGAATTTGGTGAATTGGTTGGGCTCTATATTTAAACTCATGACGAAAACTTCCCACAAAAAATGGTATGCGCCTTTAACACTTTTGTTGTCTTACACAATAAACACAGATAATAATTGAAGTTTTTAAATATTTGAATTTTAAATAGAGATTGAAATAGATTTATCTATTTTTCTAGATGTCAAATTTAAATTTGTAGAAAATTCTTAAAGATCATTTCAAAACCCAAACGACTTTTTGTTCATTTTTATATATTAACACTGACTATAAAATCAGTTGGAATTTGGAAACAATTACCTATAATAATGCATATAACAAATACCTATATCTATAAACAATAGATTTTAACCAAAGCTCATCCAGTGAGCAAAAAAGTATGGGTATTTTATATCCTCAAAGAGAAATTCCCAACAAAAGAGATCTCAATCAGTTGTATTTTGCTTTCATACGTAGCTATATAAATCATGCTGTATTGCTTAGGCAAGCAAGCACCCATAAAACGAAATTGGAACCTCTCCTGCGGAAAAAAAAACATGCAATGCGCCTTATAAATTTTAAAGATCGCTACACTCATGCAGCTCCACTTATCCTTGACTAAAATAATAACGAAAAAGAAATATAAAAATTCTTCAGAAAAAAAAATAGACTAAAAAAATATTTAGCCAAATCAATTACTTAAAAAATACAAGCGGATTGGTTTGTTGCATGGTGCATTACCCATTTTATATTTGCACCAAGAAGAAGTGAAACCAAAGCATTTCATATATGTATTTTTATGTCGAAAATATACATTTTTTCAGCCATTTTTAGCTACATTAGGATAGAGATCATGAGTGAAGTTGATAGCAAAAAGAAAATAAGCTTACGATTCTTAATAAGATCGAATACTGGATCAAATTGCTCGGTTTTGTTGACGAATAATCGTGTCCATTTTAGGGGGTCACTCGAAAATTCACTAAAAAAATCGCTACCATTAGATACAATTGCCATGAGTGAAGAAATACCAATATATTCGTAGATGGATTGGAAATGCTCCACTGGATTTCGCACAACAGCTATATAATAAGAATTCTTAGCTGCGAATGTCCGTATTCTATTAATTTGAGTTCGTGCTACGTTAATCACGAAATTCGGTGGGCCTTTATTTAATAAAGATTTGTCTATAAACGAATGATGAAATCGTAATGGCCAATAATACTTTAAAGTTGATTTGTACGTTAGAGCAAAGTAAAGGTTGTTTATATCACCAAAACGGTATAAAATATTACTTATAGTAGTACTGCCAGTTCTGTGCGAGCGTAGAAATACAATAAACTTTACTGGTTCTAACTTAGTACATTTTGGTTTGTATTGGTCCCTTTGATACCACTTATAAGATTCAGGAAGAAATGATTCATCGATAGTTGGATCATGCTCAATCACCGAATCAAGTTTATCACCATTGGTCAGATTGGATCGTATTAGATTTCGGTGCATAACAATGGTGTAGAGCGATCGTTTTGTTGCATGCATAGGCTGTTCGTCAGCAAATATATAGCCTGCATTATCAATAAGCAATAGTTTATCTTTCAATATCAATCTACAAATAATAAGTCAAAAATAAGTTATAAGTAAACCAGGGTTTGTTTATATTTTTTCCCTGAAGAAATTTCTGGCATGACGGAGGAAACCGGTTATATAACGATAAAAAAAATTTTTTTCAATTAAATTTTTCTTTTATTTTTTTTTCAATTTCCAATTTTTTTCAACCAATATTGAAATGGTGTTTTTTTAATTTCTAAAGATCATTTCTTTTATTTAGTTTTAACCAGTTTTTACGAACTAGAATGGTATATATTAAATACTAGGTTATGAGTTAAAATTTTTTATGTTTTTATGTTTTGCAGAATAGGATTTTACATTCTTGTTTTTTCGATCAGATTTGAATACATTTAACGTCTAATCTTACAAAGGTTTCTTGGCAATGAATTCTCCAAAAAGTCTTTTTGTAGTACTAGTACTACACTAGTAGTATACTAGTACGAATTGTGTATTCGTACTTTTTTTTTTTTTCGAAAACAGATTTATTTTAACTAAACAAATTTAGTGAAGGAAACAGATGACTCAATACAAAGCTAAGCTGGGGCCCATCTACTAGTGCAAACTATATACCCTTTACCTTTTAACATCGATCGCTTCGTTATTATTGTGATCTCTGCTGTCAAACTTTATTAGATCCAATACAACAATTACAATTGTCCACACAAACGCTAAGCTAATACAAAGCAGCATAAAATATTTAATTTTTTTAAATAAATATTTATTAAAAGGTTTTTTTAAGGACCGGAATCTTCTAGCATGCTGTCGTTTTTCTTTATTCGTTGCACTATGTATCAGCAGGTTGTTGCCATAAAAATTGTCCTCCATTAAATATTGTAAAATTTATATGCCATTCATTAATACACCAAATAAAGCAAAGATCGAACGAATCCGTGATTTAATATAATGCAAGAATTTCATATTAAATTAAATTCATTTCTTACTCTAGCGAGATTCAAGAGATAGATTTTCTGTACTCAGCACGTGATAATACCTGAGTATAATTTCATGCCACACATTCCGTATTATCTTCAGAATAACTCCAAAATAAAAAATCTCCAAGTGAATAAATCTACGCTAAAAACTAAAAATTCTTTCTCAACGATAGGGTAAATCCTGTTAAGCATTTGTCATTAAAGACTTTGGAGCTGTATAGTATTACAAATATATGGAGTTTATAGCAGCTTTGAAAACATTTCATCTAACGGTTGTACTTATAAAACAAAAGCAATCATAATATAAAATAAAATATAACTGCACAAGGAAAATTACCCCAGGAAAATCTCCCCAGTAAACCCCCTGGATGATTGCCCCATCTATTTAAAATTATTTCAATCTTTGCATAAATAGATATCGTTCTAAAATATCTATAATTATTTATTGATGAGAAAAAGTTTTGTAATTAAGTTATTTACTATCTATATAAATATATTCATTCTTGCTTAAGAAATAATTATAAAATTATTAAACAGGGGGTTCTAATAAGAGTGGGAGCGGGTAGAGGGCGTTTCCAGAAAAATAAGTGGGGGCTTAAAGTGGTACAACCCCATTAGATTTGATGAAAAATGTGAAAGTTTCATTTTTCATTTTTATATGTTTCTTATATAACTAATGATCGTAGATTTCGATGGATTTATTGGTATTTTTCAGTTCAAAGTACAGAAAATTCACAAAAAGACTTTTTTTAGGTGGATCTGAATTTTTTTTTAAATCCTGATTTTAACGCTGCGTATCTCTCTTCTTGTTCATATTCTCATCGTCCTCTTGATAATAAACCTGAGTCCTCTTGAATAAGCCCTAAAGTAAAATAGGCATCGATCGGATTTGAAAGAGAATCTCCTATTTCCTACATGCTTGTATCATACTATAAAACCACATAATAATTAAAGCACTTTTTGGCTCATGAGTACAGAGAGGTGTTCTTCAAATTTTGATCTTATTTTGAAGACATTTCTGTTTTCCTAAAACTTTCCTCTTTTCTTCAAAAAATGCAGACAGTTCTTCGACTAACAGAAGTAAATAAAATTAGTTTGCTATGCGTAATAAGAGAAGCAGAAGAGAATCATTCTTTGGAATAAAAAGAGTATACTGGGGAAAAAAAATATTAAGTATTTCTACATATGCTTGTGAAGAAGCTGTCCAATTACTTGCTAGCGAGGAACCTGTTGAAACTATAAGTTCAAAAAAAATCAAAAATATTAAAGGAGATGAGCAGGATTCAGGTTCTTTCTTCTTTTTTATGCACTTCAAATAGCTCAAACGGTTTTTTGAAAAATATACAAATATACAGTGTGTAACGGTTGTGGAATGAAACTTACTTTAATTCAAGATGAATGAAAAAGCACGAGATTTTCTCTAAATATGAAAGTTAATTGCAGTGGTTATGCTTTTGAAGATGGTTATTACACATCTCCCATAACCAAAAAAATGGACAAGTATGGTCTAAGTCCTTTTTAAATTTGCACAAATTGTGCTATGGTATTTCGTGAAATTGGTAGAGAATGTAACTCTATGGGCACATTTACCTCAGTTATGAATATGTCACTATCTATGACAAGAGAAAATTTTTATGCAATCAATATAAGGCTATTTGAAGCTTATGAAAATGTTGCGCTTAAGAGTAAACCAGATTTTGCTTATGAGGTCAGACAAAAAATTGCTTCTAAAAGCAACAGTGATATTGTTGTGGATTGCGGTATATCATCAATTTGCAGAACATGGGAGCGTAGAGGTATGCTTCCCTTAATGGTGTATTGGAAAATGGTATCTGTCATGATATTATCATCGGTAGTTTTTCTATAAATAACTTGTATTATGAAGAATTATTTTTGATATTTTCTCGATGATGCTTTTTTTTAAATTTAAGAAGTTCACGTATTGCTGTTTTTAAGTTAAAAGATTTTTTCAACATAACTTTATAGGCTTTGACATCCAGCATTGTAGGATCATCACTATCATCATCACTTTCATTTGAAAGCTGAAACAAATGAAAATTATCGAATTGGATCCAACATTTTACTATCAGGAGATAATAAATATGAAAATAATATTCAATACGTTAACGTTCCTTGGACTTTATAAGTACCCTGAACGAATATAAATATTTATGTATCCGTTAATATACCAAATACAATGACGTTAGTTGTATACAGTCATAATGTGGAAGAGGATCAAACAAAATAAACATATATTAAACTCTATACATAAAAGTCAAGACTTTGAACAAAAAGATTTTATTAAATTAATTAGACCGAATACAGCTAAAGCAATCTGTGATTGTGCTCTCAGCATTCTACAAGATAGAGTACCAATTACAAATATACAGAAGAATAAACTAAAACGAAAACGAAAGGTTTTAAGAACTCTTTTTGAACGAGGTATACCGGTACATAAAAAGAAGAAACTGATAGTACAGCACGGCGGAGGAATTTTATTACCGCTACTTGCTCCAATACTAAGTACTATACAAGGATAAACACTATTACGAGTGATAAAAAATATGTCGTAGTTTCTCCAGAAATCTACAATAATAAGATAGATAAATCAAATGTTGAAGATCCTTTAAAAACCTCATTAGGTCTTGCGGTTGAAAAATCTGTCAGGGGATGGACAATGATTGGAATAAAAATGACATACAACAAGAAAAGATTTTTAGAGAATATAATAAGCATTTGAATGAATAAAAATTAAATAGATCTCAACGATTTTCTATGATGAAACGTAAGAGGCTTAAAATTGAATATCCGGTAGAAATAATATAAATGAAGAGATTGAATCCAAATCTTTGTAATTTGAAAAAAATCTTCTTAAAGGCATCAGCGGATGTTGATAAAAAATGGCAAGCTGGTATTGTTGATCTCTCTAAATCTTTAAACTAGAAACACAAAATAATGGTTATGAATTCATGTTGGTTGTGGTTGATGTTTTATCAGAAAATTTTTGGCCGAGAGCTTTAAAATCAAAGAAAGTGTCTGAAATTAACAATGCGATGAATGATATATTTCATAACTGCAAGTGGAAACCAAAAATTATACAAACAGATAAAGGAACAGAATTCTTAAACAGTCTAATTGTTTCAATTTTAAACGAAAGTCATGTTAAATCAGAACCCACATTTAGTGAAAGAAAAGCTTCTGTATTAGAAAGATTTAAATGCACGTTAAAATCGATAATGCTTGAATATTTTACATTTCATAATACACGAAAGTATATTGAAATACTTGAGAAAATGATTCAAAAGTATAATAACTGCTGTCATAGATCAATAAAAATGCATCCTCACAATTTAAACGAAGAGATTGAATAGAATGAATTAGTTATCTGGTTGAACCTCTTTGAAAAAGACTTAGCTCAAAAACTAATTACGTGATAGCCAGCTCAGAATGTGGAGATAGTGTAACATCGAGCATCGAAAAAGTTACGTTTCGTAAAGATTATTTACTAAGTTCGACTGAAATAATATTTTAAAATATCAAATCTATTTTATTCACAAGGTGTGTTGCTATTTATAATGCAAAATTATGATGGGGATGATATAAAAGCTATGTTTTACAGAAATAAGCTTCAGAGGGTTCTAGAAGCTAATGGGTATCGAATTGAAAAAAAAGTGCGAAAAAAACGTTACAAAAATAGTGAAAATCTGCATTTAGCGAAATGGTTAGTATATCCTAAAAAATTAACAGTTTCGTTTCAAGAAAAAATTTGAAAAATACTTTTTAAGATGGATAGCAATCATTTTTATATTGTTTTACCTAGTAATAGTTCGCTGGATTTATTTCCAGAAAACAAACAAACAAGTTAGTCTTAATTTCGCGAAATTAAGTATTTGAAGTAAAAAGCAATAATATTCTCAAGGTTTTTGCACCCTCCCCCAACCCTGGTATGCCACGGGAATTTTTTTTTTTTATTGTTTCTAACCAGGCCTCAAAAAACATCATTTCGCACATACCAACAGGCATTAATTTAAATTTATGCCAACCACGTCATAAAAATTTTTATGCTGGAATATGAATTTTTGTGTGTCACTTGTTAAATTTTCTTTTTTATTTCTTCTCCCATTGTATTCTTTATTGTACCATGTGCATACCACCTTTTTGCAACCACCTTGTTTAGGATGGGATAAAAAATTACGAAGTTGGGGTCGGCTGTGTATTTTCTGACAAATAGGGGAGGATGAACCATGAAAAAAAAATATATTTTTGCTCACAACAATGGGGATATTTTGGTGTGGGAACTTTTCAAGTTATTTCAATGAGTTTTATACATTTTCAGAAAAAATAGGACATAAGAAAAAAAGAAGTGGGGAGCCCGTCAACCATTTATTTTTAGCTGGGGATTTTCCGAAAGTTTTGCAAGTGGGGATCCCACTGCCCCCTTCACTCTAGGGGCACCCTGTAACTTTCTGGAGTTGTAACAAATGATCGCGTTGTTTTATTTAGGAAAGAATTCAATGTGAGGAGCGACTTTCTCTTCAAGGGAAAAATAATTTGAAAAGGGTAATGATATATTGTGATTGGTTATTACAGGAAAGTATTGTTTTGTATTTTTTACTTTTAATTATTTTAGAAAAAATAATGAAAATGTGGGGATGTTATTGGCTATATAACCGGTATGTCCTCTCAGAAAAGAAGTTCGGTTCTCAATTCAGACTAGAAAAAACACTGCAAATAAGACCATTTTCTTTGACTTTTCAAAACTAAATTTCTTGAAAAGGACGCATTAATAAGGCGATGCAGCGAAAATTTCAGATGCATTGGTAGAAAATCCTACAAATAAAAAAATTTTCTGAAATTTTAGTAAATTCGAGATACTCGTGGTATTGGATCCCCAACCAGGAGAAGTATCATGTTAACGTGAAGAACCAGATCTGCATTTGACTAATATCAGATGTCGGAAAGAAAAATCTCTCTGATTTAATGTGCATTCAGGGGAAACTATTACTGATGGTACTAAATTAGAATACATCTAAATTTTAGATGTATTCAATAGTCAAAAAAGATTGGTTGGCTCGCAAATCAGTGACACAACTGTAGCATAAACATAACACTTTGGAGAGATTGGATAAATTT
Source organism: Euphysa ruthae (assembly GCA_035046665.1). Lineage (NCBI taxonomy): Eukaryota > Metazoa > Cnidaria > Hydrozoa > Anthoathecata > Corymorphidae > Euphysa > Euphysa ruthae. Next base: position 9,576 of record JAUZNK010002376.1, read on the forward strand.
CTTCAAGTCTGAAAGTCAATTCAAGGTCTACAACTTGACTATAAAAAAATATGATGGGAATCGGTTTCTGAGTACCTGTCCAGAGACAATCACTGAAGAACTTCATACTCCATTGAAGATTGTTCAGCTTCCTTCAGTTCCCGAACCTAACGTGTTCATTGAAGAATTTGAATCAGTTGGCAAATATGTATATTCCTTGATCTGTCTGCGGTGTCAATAAGCAAATTTACTCAATTCAAACTTTCTATTGAAATTTTCTGTTTGTGGTGCCACCACCAAACGCGACAGTTATAAGAAAAAATTAACAACTCCTGTCACATCTCATAAATTGACCAAGTTTGGTCGTATCGATTTTGTGGATTTCGTTATTTTCTATCCCCAGTATGGTTGTGGTGATATTTTCAACGTGGATGAAAATGTTATAAATTTAAAGCATATCACCGATCTGCATCAGTCATTTGCTATCGAAGATTGCGACTCTCTAATAGATTTAAAAGATAAAATTTGATTAATCTCGCACCGGTTTATTGCAACTATTCTTTGTTTCTAATATTTGATGGTTTTCTACTCATTCAGTTTTTTTTTTTTTTTTTCATTTTTCAAATTCTATTTAACCATAAAATCAACAATTTCTCTTCATGAAAGAAATGAATGGGGCCATTGGCTTTTTATGTTCATTTTTGGTATTTCACCCTCCCGGGTGGCCCTAGAAAATTGTCAAGTCATTTAGTTAATAAAATATTGGCAAGGTATTTATAATACTTTACTGTGGTAAAAATTTCACCGCTGTAGCTCACGACAAGGAAGGTTTAAGCATTAGGTAATCCAGAATGTATCAGGTAATCTCAGAGAGCTTGAAAATCAACCTCGATAGACAGGTCACTGCAGCTAACCGACTGCCTTATTTTTTAAGTTTTTGCTTCTAATTGATTGCCACGATTAAAAATTTCTAGAATTTTGAAGTAGGGTTAAGGTAGTTCACCAAGAAATATTTTGGTGATTTTGATAAAATTTTCACTTTTTTTTATTGATTTACCATATTTGAACATTGCAGAAAACCGCCGTGCAATTTTTTTTCCCAAAAAATTAGGTAATTTGGTCCCAAAGTAAGATAGCAACAAGCATATTTTACCCTTCTTTCCAGTCCCTTTCTCCGATATAACAATTATACAATACAAGCAACACAGAGGAGTTAAGAAAGGGTAATTAGATAAAAAGAAGGAACGAGAAGGAGATAATTTTTTCTTGAAAGGTGGGTTTTGAGTAGCTTTTATAGTTTTATTTTATTACCATTTTCTCGGAAATTTGTAACATAATATCTAAAGAACCCATTACTGAATCCACTTGAAATTTTCACAGTTTGTTAATTACGATGATATGAAGTGATTGAACTATAATCAAACAATATTAACAAATATATTTGCTGTTAAGAAGCTTTAAGCAAGGAAATTCTTCTTTTTACCCCTCAAGAAAATACTCCAAATACCAATTCGGCTGTAAATTACTAAAAAATTATCTAGAAACCAAAATCTAAGTTCAGGCCCTTTAATATGATATAAACCATGTGTAAAAAAAATTATGCAGATTGTTTTTATACCTAATATAGAATCTTGAGGTGAATCACTAGTAAAAATCACCAAATTTTTGATTTTTTTTTAAATACATGATACATACATAACTTTTCCTATTCAAAACTTATCGTAGATTTCGAATATGAAAGTCATTTTATCTAAAAATTTTAATTTCCAGAGATATTTACCATTTCCTATGACATTGTATTCTCATTTATTGCCCAAAATTTAGGGCTCAGTGAGCCTTTTTCTCCAAAGTACCTCCGCTCCATCCCTATTGTGTTCCCGATGCTTACAGGGTGTATAATGGGCGCCATGTTTAAGTCAGGTTACTATACCATATAATGACAAGTACC
>JAUZNK010002377.1:0-11501 GCA_035046665.1 Euphysa ruthae
TTTACTTATATAATAATGATAACAATAAAATAAAGCTTTTAATTACTATAAAATGTCATTGTTGAAGTCATAGCGGAGATCCGTATTTAAAACAGGCTCTTACAACTACTACTCCAAGAAAACTAAAGTTTTAGGTTCTAAGGAAAAAGTCTTAAATTATCATACCTATGAATACCCAGCTGTTCCCATGTCCTAGCTGCCAATTGAGTTATTAATGTGAGATTTTACATATAACATTTTTCTGCATTATCTTCGATGTCAAACCAATCTCATTTTTGACAGGCAGCAATGTGTTTGAGCTTCTGAGCATCATATTTGTGACTGGTTTTCTTTTTTCAATATTTTTTCAAGTATTATAGCTAAATTAGGCTAATAATATTTATTGATCTACAATTTTTTCGAAAAATGATTAATGAAATTGCAATCAAATTTGCTCAAGTTTTGCAGGAATTTAATTTGTAACTGTTTTACCTTGATATATAAAAAATTGAAAAAAATTTTTACCTTCGCTTTTCTTTTTAATGTGTAATGATATAGTGGGAGTATTACACGACTCTCTTCGTTCTTCTATTTCGTAATCACGGACTAGTTCTGCAGTAAGAAGTGATTTCTTCACGCAGTGACCATTACGATTACATCGCGTATTTCTACAAGCTTCAATCTATAAATCAAATGCTATTATGTATTATCAAGCTAAGTTTCTTTATTTACGTACAACTCCCAATGAGACTTTTATCATGCTTTGGAGGAAGTAAAGCATGACTCAAACATGATAACTACTTTATTTCCAGGGGTGGAGATTTCACTAGCCAATACGATTTCAATTGGAATTTGTTTTTGAGGTTTATACCAGTGAAAATAGAAAGAGCTGGTTAAGTTTTTTTTTTATGCTAAAAAATTCATTTCGAAGAGAGATTAAGAAATAAAAGTTTTTTTTTGGTAAAACTATTTTTTATCTGTTGTCGAGATATTAGCATATAAAATTTTGCTGTAAGTGAATCATTGAAATTTGAGATTTGAGGTCAATAAATATATTTCGAAGCTTGTATTTGGGGGCGTAAACTTTCTACTATATTATCTTGTTAAGTATAATGTAATAGAACAAATTTATTATTTATACTGTGTACATAAACGATGACAATATTTATATATGAGATTTAGAGAATATGGCTGTAAATTTTAAAATTTTATTCGATGGTACGTGACTAAAATATTACTTAGTAACTAAAATTTTCACCGATTAATAGTGATAAATAGCGCACGACTTTCTTTTTCACGCTGGCCTACCTTACCGTAGACCTACAACGTTCTTTTTCACGCTGGCCTACCTTACCGTAGACCTACAACGTTCTTTTTCAATAGCAATAGGATTCATTAGCAGTGTGAACTTACTAATCTCTGCTTATTCTGCATGTACGGTCCCAAAGTAGTAGCAACATATTCATCTATTCTACGACACACAGCCGGTGACGTGTTTTCATCAAATCTGTTCCCCCATATGACTATCCCAGATGCCCCAATATCTGCAGCCAAGCCTACAGTGTTATCTAAATCTGCCTAAAGAAAAAATAACGTGATGTTTATTTGATTGTTACTAATGCATTTTCCTCCAAGAAGATACTGCATTTTTCTCCAGGAAGCCAATAGTCTCCAAAACGTTACTTAATAGAATTTTTGATTCTTCAATTCAAAATTCTGATATAATTTTTAAATCCAATGAAGCAAAAAAAAAAATGGTTTTGTTGAGCCATGCAAACAAATCTCTAGAACATTAGTATTAATATTAAGGGATTACGAACTTAATTTTAATTTAACAGTTAAGCTTTTTACTGTTAGTCCCTGCCAAAAAAAAAAGAAAAAAAGTTGTGGATCATGTAACTGGTGTCAACAAACAGTTGGAAGTTGGCAAAAAAGCACAACAAGAAGCAAAATGGAACTCATTGAGCGATGCTTGTTTAGAGTTTGTTTAAAATATAAACAAACTATAAACTATAAACAAACAATTATTCAGGTGGCCAATTTGCAGCGATATCTTGATAGATCTAGTCGAACAAATTCAAATTTCTGTCTCTTTGGCCACAGCAAATCACACAAGTAAAAGTCAAGCATAGCTCTATTAGTTCCATTTTGCTTCTTGTTGCATTTTTTTGCCAAATTCAAACTGTTCTCGACTTGTCGGGTATTGGGACCAGCTACAGGATTAAAAAAACTTAGTGATTTACTGTTAGATGGTATCACCATCTAACAGTAAACCATTCCCTAAATTTCCCATTGCATTGATTCCGTGATATGCTCTCTACAAATCAGAACTGACTGGTAAAAAAAAAATAAAGCGTTTAAAACAGCCAAACATGATTAGTAAATCATAAGGTAAATTTTGAAAATCTCTTCTACTCATTTATCAAGCTATTTCAAACTTAAATCACTTATTTATTTCATTTTCTACTTTTGTATTTATAAAAAATTTAAATGTAAAATAGCAAGAACTTTTCGGTTTTAATAATTGTTACAAAACTCTACCTTCGTCAAAAAGTTGAAAGAAAGTGGGTTATTCTCATAAATATTTCTGTGATACACGAATATGGGAACATTTCTTCTGTTGTGACCAACTCCTTTTGTTGCAAATCGTAATGTTTCTCTCAGCCGGCCAAGCACATAGTCTCTGTTGTCTGGGTGTTCATCTAGTAAATACATGGAGGGAAATAACGCAGTGCTTGCAGAAAATAACCATTCTAATCGATTGTTGTGGCTTTGAACCTGAAACATAAAACTCTCTTTCTGCACATTTATAATTTACACATGAATTGTTTAGATGCTATTTATTGTAGACTAGCCTAGCTTACATTCAACTTTCTAGGTAATCAAAATATAATTCCTTTAAGCAAATTAGTTTTTTACATTCTTGAGTAATATGCTTGTAGTGTGTACGATATAAATTAGAGAAATGTTAATGATCCCGTTTGTTTAACTCTTTAAGCGTTATTGCGGTGATATAAATAAATAAATTCTAAATAAGGGCGCTTACTATAAATATTTGAGACCAAGTGTGCTGGATTTTCGATAAAATTTTGAACCAAATGAAGCAAAATTTCATTCTATTTTAATGCATTGTTCTGATGCTGCGTACCGTAACGATGCGAGTGATGTAGAATTTTTTTTTGTGAAATTAAAATCAATAGGTGACGCTCAAGGGTTTAATGTGCAGAAGGTGCATAGAAGTGGACCAAAAAGGGTTGGCTTGTTTATCTATTTTATTTAGCAGATTTTCCCTATGAACCAGTTTTATAAATTAATGCTATTTTTCATTATACTTAAAATTACATTTATCTATACAATATTTTATTATTCTATCCTGCCCGGGCTGTTTTAAATTTTTGGTTTTTCATGAAGTTCTGAGGAGCCCCTCTCCAAATTAACCGAAATATGGGTTAATATCCATATAAATAATGCATGTTTAATGTATATTTTAATGATATCTATGCACGGTGACAAACTCTGTAGTTAATAAAACAGAAATTAGAGTATTTTTGACAGAAACTTTAGTTCCTATTATTTGATTTATTTGAAATTTTATACTCAGCTTCTCCTCATTAAAATAATCATACACAAAATTCATCAAAATATATTAAATATTAATAAATCAAGATTATGGGACTTTTATTAAAAAAAGTTTTTTGCTGAAGTACTGGAAGCCACGTTTTTCAAGCTGTAAATTCTTAATAAATTTCATAAAACCAAATATGGAAACATATAAAATATTATTATGCATAACGATGTCAAAGAATTTTTAAAAAGATTTTATTATAAAATTTGACATATTTTTCCAACGGGCAATCAACAATTTTTCTGTTATGTACTGATTTGAAGTTTTTAGGAAAATCAGAATACTTAGACCAATCTGCATAACCGTCTAGTTACACTGGTTATTAATATGATAACGAAATCCTTGGAAAGACATATCTGACAAACCAATATAGCACGATTAGCTTTTTCTCAAAATGTCATGGCAACCAGACTCACTTTTTTGCAAATCTTATCATGTCACGAGGTTAAACAAAATTAACCAGTAAGGTGCAAACTAAAATTTCAACTTGAATTTTGGACAATTTTGAACATGTTTATGAAAATGACAGTGCGACTGTCCAACCTCCATTATTTCATTTGCATTTTCTTTGAAAAAAGAAACGTGATCTTAATCAATTTAGCTTTTGGTATGAAACTCGTCCAAGCTAGTCTAAGTTATTTAGAATAAAAACAGTTATTCAGCTACCTCAGGTGAGCATTGATAATGGTTTTCTTCATGCGCAAAACAATCTGGGAAACCATAAAATCCCCATAATGCTTTTGGTCTTAGCTGTTTTCCCAGTGTTATGGTATGTTCAAAAAAGGCTCGACCAGCTTCTTCAAATTCAGATTTTGCTCTTTCTATAAGTCTAAACAAACAAAATTGTATGATAAAACTTACTGTCTTTGCATGTGTTTTATTTTTGAATTTATAATATTCACAGTTTCATACTCAATCTCAACTATCCAATATATTTTTTTAGAGTGTCAGCCAAAAAAAAAGCCATAGTATTTAAAATAAAATGTAAAAATACTGTAATTGGTGAAAGAGATAAAAAAAAATATCCATTAATTGATAATATGACAAAACTAGGACATGAACTTGGTATTGGAGCGAAAAAGAACAATGCTAACTGAATTATACAGACGGCCATGAAATCATAAAATTTCTCTATTTCTAGTTACTCACCATATATTACATATCAGATTTTCTTTTTTAAAATCACCTTTGTTCTTTGCTACCCACTAAGATTTTCTCTAATTAGTATTGTATAATAATATAATGATGCATCAAATTGTTCTACCATATAAAAATTACGAGTGTAATGAAAATTTCTGTGTTTGCAATTAGCTAAATGAATATAAATTACTTGCTGAGTGTCCAATGTGGATGTCTTTTTCGCACAAGTTCTACTGATCTTACTTTGTACAAACGCTTAGTAGCCCAATTGGTTTCCCATATTGGTCTCCATGGCTCCCAGTCGATTACAGCCAATCCGTTGAATTTAGCGTCTGGGATTTTGTTTATGATATCGAGGCGAGCTTTCCGCAAATGTTCATTGATATCAACCAGCTGGAAATTTATTAAATACTTAAGTTATTTTTTGAAGCCAATCACTTCTTGAAATTAATTCATGAAAATCCACGATTTATTAAAATTTTTTTTAAAGCATTTCTTAAACACTGCCAGAAATTACAGAATAATACAAAATTCAACCTCGAAAAAATATTTGAAAACCAATTCATATAAGTGATTTGTCCTTAGGATACTTTTCACCAAAGAACCGACTTAATATTATTTCCCATAAAAAGTTGCCTTAACAGTTTTTAGTGTCTATCTTTAAATTTTTAGCATTTTTGAATGATTCTTTTGTTATTTTTTTAATGGAATTTAAAATAATAAAGTTACAAAGGCGCTTAGTGCCGTATGGGAATCGATCTATTTAATGAACCTTTCCCTACTAAGAATTAGGGAAAAAAATTGGTTTATATTGTCTAGAAAAAACTTTTAATTTCACACAGGTTTTTATATTTGCTTCCAATATTATATTCTTCCTTTATATACAACGTTACGCTCCAAAAAATTTCATTTTCAGCAGAAGACTTGATATTCGCGCTACTTTTAAAGCTAATAAAAAAATTAGACCAAACTGTACCAAATAGCTGATGATTGAGAGAACGGCTGAAACGCTATGTAAATATTATATTGATTCAATTTGGTGAGAACCATCGCATCAGTTTTACGAAGAGAATGGTTGACAGAGCTATGTTAGTAAGCCATGACCTCAAGGCCATTTCTTACTAACATAGGAAATTTTTGGCTTTAAAATCATAAGAGGAATCATACCTGAGGTAATCCGCCGTTGTAGTTCTTGTCACCATTTAAGACAAAGTAGGGATATAAACCAAGTTGAGCAGATGAAAACACAGTAACTTTGTTACCATTCCATGTTTGGTGGTCATTCTCATAAATACCGAATTTTCGCAGATTCACAGGGACGCTGTAGTTGAAATCACACCTAAATATAGATATCAATATGTCGATATTTATATAATTTTTTAGGTAGAACCATTCATTATTATTTTTTATTTTTGTTTATTTAACCCTTTATTGCATGGTGTTTACTTAGGTGAAAATTTCAAAAAAAGAAATAACTTCTGAAGCACAGCGGCTATTTTGCTGAAATTTTCATTCCTTTACATCCGGTCATTTTAGATTATTAACCATGGGTTTCACAAGCAGCTACGGTTATAGGAATAACCTTAAAAACATGAAATGTTTCGCATATTTCAATTTTTAAATTTGTGCACACTACTCAATGAGAGCGTCATTTTGATGTATAGAGCATAGAGGTGTCAATGGTGTACGACCCTCATGCATTAAAGGGTTAAGATATTGAGAAAATTCGGTATGGTAACATTAAGCAAGAATCAAAAAAAAAAAATAATAATAATAATAAATCGGATTAATTGCAAGTGTGTATCAAATGCAAACTTTTTTTAGCTCAAAAATTTATGATAAATTTCAGATATAAGGTATGGATTATAAAATCTAAAAACCGCCTGAATTCGTTACAATCCTGTTTAGTTATCTTTCAGGAAGTCAATATATCCTTAAGGACGACTGAACTTTTATAGCCTCTGAATGGACTGGGTTTCATTTATTCCTAAAAAAAAAATTTCAGGAGATACATTGCATTTAAATAATTTTCAACCCATATTGAAGATATAGACATCAGCACATTACCTTATAAAGCTGAATAGACGACATCAAAACCGGGCGGACTTACCCTATTGTTGGGGAATTCCATACTGCTACAAATGGTTTGTTGTCATATGCATTGCTCTCACACCTGCAAAAAGATCCTGGTTTACACTGGACAAACTCTAGCATCATAAACACCAGAAACACTGCGATCATCATAATTAAACATTTAGGCAGCGTTTCACATTAATAATCAAAGTTAATAATCACCATTATTTTAAATTATTGTTTGTTTGAAAAACAGTATTGGCTAGTATGCTTCAAGCAGGCACAAACCCTCCCTGCAACCGCATGTGGTAGTATTGAACAAACTCACCCCAGACCTCTTCCGAACTGTTTTGCTGCAGCCCCCTGCAAATTACACTTATTAGGCATTATTAACAAGGAATTAAAGATGTGCTTTGAAGCGTTACGTTTCTAATATGTTAAACACTCTCAGTTGACATATTTGTGCTGTTTTTTCTAAAAGCAATATGCTTTTCAATTCGATTTTGTTCTAATCCAAATGAAGAATTAAATGTTGTTTTCAAATTTAGTTTAAATAAACGTATTTCAATTTATGTGTTTACGTTTCTTAATTGAGTTTTAATTAATTTGTTTGATTGAACTTATTTAAATTATTATTTAAATTAGTTTGACAATATATCGGATTTGTTAACATATTTCACAATTTCGTCAATTAATCTTTTACTACCACTAAGAATTTTAATTGCTGGATGAGCCTGCAACTAAAAAAATAAGAAAAATTAAACCCTTATTTATAAACTAAAATTTAATCGATGTTTAACCAACATATCAAGGTTTGCGAAAGCATAGCAAGTTTGTTGGCAAGCCGAGTTAACTATGATACAAATCAATTGAAGATAGAAGAAAACTGCAACAAAATTCAACAAATAAAAAAGTTTTCTAAAAATTGTTTTTAATTAAAAATATATTTCAACTTAAAATGAATTTAAATTTATCTTACTGCTCATAAAACACCCGCCTTTGTTTAGGACACAGGATTAAATATTAAAACAATAGATGTTTGAGATCATACGAATGCAATAAAGTGTTCATGATTATTTTTTTTTTCAAAATTTAAATAAAATTTTCTGTAGACAGTATTGAAATTAATGTTGACCACAAATTTTAACAACAAATGTATCACATGTTGTATCGATTGAATTATTCTTTACTGTTCAAATATTATAAATAAAAAATAGGAAAGCGAGACTAAATATGAAAAAAGGCACGAATTTTAAGCGGAATCAGTAAAAAAAATTCTTTATTATAGAGAAATTCTCGCAAACTGCAAAATGAGCATACCAGGTACTAAAAAGTTCAAAAAAAATACCAGAAATATGCGCAACTATAGTAAAGATTTGCTAAATGAAAAATTAAGTCGAGAAAATTTTCCTAATTATGAATATTTTGAAAATATTAACTTGGCCTTTGTAGATTTTTCACAAACATTTAAACAAACTATTAATGATATAACAGCCATGAAAAAAATTAAAATAAAAAACAAATCTCAGGAGTGATTTGACAAAGAAGTTGCAAAAAAAATAGTTATATTACATAAATTTATTAAACGATTAAAAACAAAAAAAAAACAGATGCAGAAAAGCAACTACTAAGCAGAGTTAAAAATGAAGATCTTGGAACTATTAAAAGAAAAAAAAAAAGAAGTTTAAAAAATTTTTTGGAAATCTTTCATCCAATCTTTCAAATCTCCTTTCAAAAGCATCAAATATTTATTAATAGACAAACGACCCTTAATTTTTGTGGCCAAATGAACATTTTAAAAGGAATTTGAATTCTCTAGGGTCACTGAGGATGTAGTTAAAAACATAATTAATGATTTAGAATTAAATAAGTCACCAGGGTTTGATGAAATATCATCTATGTTCTTTAAGGACGGATGTGTTTTTATTTTGAGACCAATAATACACAAATAATAAATCTTTCTATCAGGACTGCCACATTTCCAGATGATTGCAAGATAGCTAAGACTGCTCCGTTATTTATAAAAGGAAGCAAGACGGAACCAAGAAACGACAGGCCCATATCGTTACTATTAATTGCATCCAAGGTTTTTGAAAAAGTAATTGAGGTCAAAGTACAGAATTCGTTGAAAAAGAGAACATTATATATACATTTCAATCTGGATTTAGAAAATGTTTATCGACAGAAACGTGTTTGTCATACTTTCATGACAGAATAACAAAAGGCTTTGAAAATGGATGTCACACTGGAATGATCCGTATAGATCTCCAAAAGGCCTTTGATAAAATGGATCGAAATATTTTGCTTGGAAAACTTAAATCAATGCGTTTTTTGGAGAATGTAGTTTCCTTGTTCAAGTCTAATTTCTTAAATAGAAATTTAAGGTGAAAACTGATAAGAAACTAAGAAAGTTTCTGACAAAGTATTAGTGAAATGTGAGACACACATTCAGGGGTCAATTTTAGGATTTCTTTTGTTTTTGCTATGTGTGAACGATTTGAGACATGCACTAGACTGTGAATTGCTTCTTTACTCAGATGATAATTGTTTGATTTTCCAACATAAGGATGTAAAATAAATAGAAAATATTCTAAAATGAAAATTTTCCAACCTTGTGAGTGGCTTATTGATAACACACTAAGTGTGCACTTTGGAGAAAAAAAAACCAAGTATATCCTCTTTTCATCTAAAACAAAAGCTAAAAAAGCAGATCCCTTTAATGTAATTTATAGAGGCACATCTATTAAACAACATACCTCAGTAAAATGCCTAGGATGCTTCTTAGATCAAACCCTCAGTTGGGAGACAATGTTTTGCTACGATTTATTAATTAATTCCAAACTAAGATTCTTATATTGAAAAAAATCTTTTTTAACACCAGCCTTAAAGCGTGATTCAATCTTACTTTGACCATGCATGTTCTGCCTGGTATTTAGGCTTTGAAAAGTGCACAAAATAAACGTGTAAGATTTTGTTTAAATAAGAATGGTCGTGCCATAATTGGTACTGAGCATATAGAGCCATAAATTTACTGCCTGCTGACATGAGGTTTAATCAGGGTATTGCTGCACATGCATTTAAATTCTGCAGTAGACCCAACTTAAATTACATGTCTGAAATCTTTAAAATTTCTGAAAATAGAAGAGTCCTTCTACGCAACAGCCATTTAAGGCTAGATACACCCTTGAGAAGATCTACCATAGGAAAAAATTTTCAAAAGTCCCTTTATATCGAAAAAGCTTTCTAATGAAAAAAAAATCATAAACTATAACTTTTTTAAACATAAGACCAAGAAAATATTTTTTTACCTCTTTGGATGTAGTTCACAGACCTAATAAATATAGGCTATAATTCTGTAAAAATCTCTCTATTTTTAATTTTTTTAATTTTTACAATTTTTTTTTGTTCTTTCCTTTTTTTTTACCGTGCTTCAGCTGTATCAGTTTCTATATTTTTGTGTGTAACGTATAACGGGACGACAATGGAAATTTTATTGTGGCAGACACTTTTTGTGCCTTTCCTTGCCACCATTTCTTTTTTTACCTTAATTTTTATTCTTATTCATTTTTTCCGTTTTCTTGTCTTTTAATTTTCCAAGCTTATGTATATTTGCTTGTGACAGAATAAATACTTACTTACTTACTGACTTAGAGACTTTTTTATATTTTTTTTTCTATAATTTGTAAAATATGCTGGATCAAGCATATTGTATTTTAATATTTAAAACAAATTTAACATTATATAACAAAATTACTATTAAAAGTTTTAGGATCTACTTTATTTTCAATCAATATTAGAGATTATTTTATTTGAAAACTGGAAGGATCATTCTAAAAGATAATCAGAATAGAATTTTTAAGTGACGTCATAAGAAAAAATTTTTAAGACTTTATGGGCATGCGTTATAGAAATGCTGTTTTAACAAATATTCGTGCACATGCAATATCAAGATGTCATTTTATAACAAAGATACGTACGCTTGAAAATACCAGCTTAAATACGCTAACCAAATTTTTCTCTGCGAGTCGATATAATAATCAAAGGTAAAAGCCAAGGCTTAGTTAAAAATCGGTATATTCGGTTAATGTACTAGTTAAAGATGTAAGAGCTTTATACCAGTTTTAACAACTTTCTCATTATTCACGTGTTATTGGGGAGAAATGTCTGGGAAATTGACGGGCATATTTAAAATATATTTTTGCTTTTGTTATGCATATTATATTTTAACAAAAGTGCATTTTTTAATCAACCCTGTATAAAAATTTTGCATGATTTTGCAGCCAGAAAAATATGTACGTCGACGCCTTTAAAAACCGTCGTTCTTTATCGTCTTTTAAACAGTATATTCTAAGTTGTAACTGCAAATCATGCTCGTGTGGTATACGCCGTTAATATATACTTCAACTGGAAACTAATCCTTTGAGTTATGAAACTAAAAACAGGACCTCAACTCTTTAGTGACTGAGTTGCTTATAAAGTGTACATACCAAGCTAAAAATAATGTTTTTGGATGTTTGGTTGTTATAAAAATAGTTGTTATGAAAGATGAATGTTATCAGAATGCTGTCATAGGCATAATTAGAAACGAAAATGTGTTTCCCTTCCAAAAAGTAAAAAAAAAAAAAAAAAAAAAAAAAGGAAGATAAAGATTTGAAATATTATGTACTTGCCCTACCAGACGATG
>JAUZNK010002378.1:0-15206 GCA_035046665.1 Euphysa ruthae
TGAAAGAAAGGCCGAAGCAGGAGGAATATTTACCTGTTTTCAAAAGAGACTAGCTGGCTAAATATTTGAATTTTACTCATGAAGCTAGCACAGATAACCTTGGACCTAATCTAGATTCTTATTCTTCTATTTTAAATCTGGATAATTCTGCTTCTATTTCAGATTCTTCTTTTGATGTTTCTACTTATCGTGAAAAAAACTGTAATTTAATTGCTAGTAAAGATGACTTTTATTAAATTTGGTAAATAAACTGTGGGTTCCTAATTCATCTTTCAATTTTCCTGTGTCTGGTCGTTTTTAAATAAATGGCTTAAACAAAATTCCTATTTAACTTATTCTTGCATTGAAGATGGAGCATATTGTCTTCCATGTGCTCTATTTGGTATGAATATACCAAATCTACTATTTTAAATTTGTTCTGCAAACCTCTTAAGGATTGGGGTAATGCAACTAGAATTTTTAAAGAACACGAGAAAAGTTCTGGCTTACATCAAAAATCTATGCATTGTCTGAATATGTTATTTGCCCGATGTAAATCTAGAGCTACGCTTATTGAAGTTGATTTAGATAATTGTAGAAAACATCTTATTACTGAAAATCGAAAGAAATTAATCCCTATAGTTAAATTTCTCTTGTTTTAAGATATGTCGATGGTGACAATGAGGTGTGTGAGGATTTTTTAAGATTTGTTGAGTGTAAGACTGGAGCCACTGGTTTAACTCTAGCGCAAAATACTGTTTCTGCAATTGTACATATTGGAATTGATATACATAAATGTCGGGGTCAAGGATACGATGGTGCTGCAGCTATAGCAGGAGGGTATAAAGGTGTTGCGTCTAGAATTAAAGTAATTAATTTTAAAGTCATTTTTGTGCATTGTGCCTGTCATCGACTTAGTTTAGTTGTGTTGTAGGCAACACATGCAAAATACAGAGAGTCAAGAATCTTCTTGAGCAAGTTAAATAAATATCTTATTTTTAAAGTTTATTTCCTAAACGTACTAACTGTCTAAATAATTTTTTTCCTGTTTAAGCAAATTCAATTGACACTTGTAGAACAAGGTGGGTTTAAAAGCTTCGAGACCTTGATGTATTTTTTGATAATTTTATTCCTGTTTTTCATGCTATGGAAGAAATGGGTTATAATGAAAGTAAAGTTTACAACAATGACACTGCTTCAAAGTCTTCTTTTTACGTCTTCTTACAGACTTTTCTTTTACTGCAAGTTTAATTTTAACTAAGAAATTGCTAAATTTTTTTTACTATAACTATAACTGTTACTCTCCAAATAAAATCATTTGATATGGCACAACAGTGCAATGAAATTGATAATTTCTATAAGGAAAGATAATATTGATAACTATCATGCTGATTGGTACCAGATTGCTCTTCATTTAGCCAAACGCCAAGATTATGTGGTCGTCAGATTGATAGGCATAATCATCCTTCAAACACGGTTTCTGATTAGTATAAACACTGAATAACATTGCCTCTTATCGATCAACTTATTCATGAGCTTGATTAGCTTGATGGTAGATTTAATCGAGAAGGATTGATTGTTTATAAAGGCTTACCTGCCATCACAAAAACTTTACTAACTAAACTAAAACCTGTAAACCTGACTTTTCAGAATTTTTAACTGTATATGCATCAGATATGCCTCATCCCACATCAACCCATGCTGAGTTGGATTTGTGGGAAACATTTGGGAAAAACCAGACAAATATTCCATCAACTGTTGCTGATACTCTAAAATCAATCGACATGAGGGGTTTTGCTAATATAAGAGAAGGTTTTTTAATTTTGGAAACTATACCCATATCAACATGCGAGTGTGAGCGTTCTATTTTTGTTATTCGCAGACTTAAAACATATACTAGGAATCGAATGTTGGATCCACGTTGTAATTCTTTAGCTCTGATGTCTACCTACATTAAGAAGTTTTACCCGATGTAGAAAGAGTTATTGATATTTTTGCTACTTCTGGTGAACGACGTTTGGAACTAGTATTCAGCAATTAAAATAAAACAAGTTAATTTAATAATTTCGTACAATATAAATATTTCTTTTGTCTTTCAATATTCTAAAGTATAGACAAATTAAATTAATTCAACTGTTCTCTATTAATCATAAGTTTTAATATTTACTAACTGGCCCATCAAGAAAAGGTAGAATCCAATAATGGAGGGCAACACTAGGCTTATTACAAATTGCTACTTTTGTTTAGTTTTAAGTTTGCCTTTATTTCTTGCAATGCCATGAAATTTAACAGGTGATATTACCGTTGTCTGTAAACTAGCATATGGTTTATTTTTTTGGTTTCTCAGATTTGTTATCAGCAGAGGGATCGTATTCTGTATCAATATCTGGTTTTGTCGCATGGTTCGACTTTAGTTTCAGAGTGACATTTTCAGCATAGTTTTAAACCTCTGGTGTACATCTATTCTTGTAGTCTTTTAAACGTGCGAGCTTTGTCTATCTTCACTAAACCAAGAAAGTTTAGACATGTCCACTTTAATACTTTTTCCTTTCTTTTGTTTGTTTAAAAAAGGATTGCAGCAGTTTCTAACATTCTTCTGCTCCAACTTTGTTTTAAAAAGCCATATATGTGTTATTAAGATTTATTTAGTTCAGTTCTAAAGCTCTTCTTTTGCCTTATTTTTTATAAGTGCTATACTGGGTTAAACAACAGTTGTGTGAGCAATGATAGTTATTGTTGCTATATTTAACGTGGGGATCCAGCAAATTGCCAAGACAATATTTTCAGATAGGCCCAGGTGGTAGGTCTTGGAGTACTTAAAACGAAATTCGCTCAACGAAACAACCTTCTCATCATCGAACCGTTAGGTTGCAGCTGTCATAATTACATATTTAGAATTATATACATTTCCAATAGTGTGTTTTCCGTGCTAGTTTATGTTAATCCCCCTAAGTGTTAATGGTTGATTATACTGTAATGTAGCTAATGTAAAATGTGGTTTTAGTAGATTTTTCGAAGCAACAAAATGAATAAGCAGGCTTTTATACCCTTTTACAGGCAATCTAAAGAAAGCAAGTTTCAAAATTTTCTCTGCACAGCCCAACCATGGTGGGTTGTGCTGGGGGGATTTAAATGTAGGCATCACCCACAAATAAACCTGCATCCGCCCCTGTAAAGAAATATAAAACTAAAAGTATTTAAGCATTTTAGGTACGCGGTGTTATTAAAAAAAATATTTTGACATATCTGAACTCAACATAGAAAAACAAGAATTTACAAATAAGTCGTCACTTTCGCCATTTTAGCATGAAATACCGACAACAGTCATACATATAGTATACAGAAATATCAGACATATCAAAAATGTAACCGCTCTTCACCAAAAATAAGTCTCGGAATTGATCAAATTAGATACTGAAAACTTCCTAATTAAATGAAATGCACTTGATATATATTTTAGGTTTAGCGCTTTACTAGAATAAAAAGTAATAAGATCATATTATGAAAAAAAAACTTCCCTTGTCAATTGACCAAAAATAAATACTGGGTCAATTTAGATTTCGAAAACTCGACATTTAAGTGATCTTTAAAATGATCATTTAAAATATTTCCCATATGTTATGGATGTAGCCTTTCCCTAGAGTGACAAACACTAATATCCAAGTTTAAAACAAATCTAACGTGTCAAAAAATAATAACATCTTTTTACCCAACACATAACCACGAAATTCAGTAAATTTAGATATCGAATACCCGGTTTTAAATGTAATCCGTTCGTACTTCCACATGTTTTGGGTGTAAATATTAACTAGAACGGCATGTAATAAATTGGTAGCATACGAGAAAAATCAGACAGGTCAAAAATTTTGCCGTCTTTGACCACATATGATACATAAAATGATAAATATTAAGCTCATGAAAAAAAGCGTTCCTTGTCAATGTTGTGGCAGCCCTTGATCAAAATTATGCCAAGAAATTGGATCAATTGAGACATCAAAAACTCTATGTTTAAGTGAAATGCATTTGAACTTGAATGTTGTGTGAGTAGCATTTTACTAGGATGATAAGTACTAATGTCATAGCAAAATAGAAAAATCTTATATATAAAAAAAAGATGAGACATTCTTAACTATATATAAGCAACAAACTCTGACAATTTGGACACAGAAAACTCGAACTTAAATGTAGTGCATTCGAATTTTCGTACGCTGTTGTTGTAGATCTTAATAAAAATGGTAATAATTACAGTAGTACTATACAAGAATAACCATCCATGTGAAAAATGTTGCCATCCTTCACAAAAATTAAGCCCTGAATTTGGGTCAACATAGACATCAAAAACTCGATATTTAAGTGAAATAACTGAACATATAATATATATTGTGGGAGAAGAACTTTACTTGAATGACAGCTTATGTGCTCATGAGGAAAAAAAGGTTACAAGTTAATGTTGCCGCTGCTATTGACCAAAAATCACCTCGAAATTAAGACAATTTAGATATCGAAAACTCGATGTTTAAGTGAAACGCCTTTAAAATACCTGTAGCTTGTAGGTGTAGATCTTTACTGGAATAGTCATTATTAAGGTCATAATATGTGAGAAAAATCTGGCATGTCAAAATTTTTGACACCCTTGACCAAAATTCGCCAAAAATTTGGGCTAATTTTTGTATTGAAAACCCGATATTCAAGTGAAATACCATCCCATAATGTTGTGGGTGTAGATATTTACTAGAATAGGAAATTTTCTAATGTTATAATATACTAGAAAAACCTAAAATATTGAAAAGTTTTGCCGCTGTTGACCGAATATAAACCCTTAAATATAAACCCTTAAATTGGGTAAATTTAGTCACTGAAAAACACAATTGTGACTATGAAGCCATGAAATTTCTCATATTTTTATGAGATATTTTTACTATAATGATAAATGATTTGGGTTTAGTTTACTAAAAAAAATATAGTATTTCAAAAGATGGTGAAATATTTGACCAATATTAAGAATTAATATTGTGTCAATTTAGATGTCAAAAACTCAGTATTTAAGTAAAATGCCACAGCGCTTCCCATGTTTTGAGCCTGTAGAAATTAACTAGAACGGGAAGGACCAACGTCATAGCGTACGAGAAAATTCTGACTTGTTCAAAATGTTCTCCACCAAAATTTAGCCCCAGTTTGGTTTTATTTAGAAATTGAAAACTCCATATTTAAGTGAAATGTCGTCACACTTGTCATAAATTGTAGATGCAGCACTTTACTAGAACTATAATTATTAAGTTCATTGTTTGAAAGAACCAATTATACGCCCCGAATTTGGATCAATCTAGACATCGAAGAATCAATAATTAAGTGAAATTCTTTTCAATTTCCAGACGTTATGGGTGTAGATATTTACTAGAATAGTAAGCGCTAAAATGGTTATATGCAAGTTTGCTGGCCTTGACTGAAATTACGCCCTGAATTTGGACACATTTTAGACATTCGAAAGGAAAATTTTAAGTTTAATGCGTTCAAATTTCTCATAACTTATTTGGATTGTTGTTTACTAAAATAATAACTACTAAGGAGTTAATCTACTAGGAATAGGTATCATGTCTCAAATTTATGACACACTTGATCAAAAATACACTCCAATATGTGGTCAATTTAGTCCCTAAAAAGCACAAATTTCAGTTAAATGCCTTCAAATTTCATAAACTCTATTTGTACTATTGTTTACTATAATGAAAATGACTGAAAGGCTGTTGGTAATAACAATAGCCTTAGCAGGCAATCTTTGGTGAATAACATTTTGGGATTTGTTTTCCATTAAAGTTTTCCATTAAAATTCAATTAAAGATCCATTTTCCATGGATCAATTTGGAACACCTCCCACGATGTTATTCAACATATAATATTCAGCAATGGAAATAACGGTTAATTTGAAAATAATCGCTCTGGGTTTTTTGAAAGTCTGGTCAGTAGAACTTAATTTTTTATGTAATTCACTAGCGGTAAGTTGTGATTGTTGTTTCGAACTTTCGCTTGTTTGATTAGTAAATTTTTTTTACTTGTTAAAGATTTTACATTCGATGATTGTTTTCAGGTTTTCCGTTTTCCTTTTTCTTTTTTTTTTTTTTTTTGCCACTCTTTTTTGGGTGTGCCAAAAACTTCCTCTTAAATTTTATTGGATTCATTAATTTGAAGTACACTTGAAAATGTTTTATTATCCTTTTGACCGATAAAAGCCTCAGTTTTTCTTTCAGAAAATCATTTTAATAAGAAATACTTTTGAAATCTTTTTGTTTTCACTGAAAATTCGTTAATAAAATTACCAGCAGTGCTTTTGTCTTTTTTAAAGAATTTAAATTAGTTTTCGATCAGAACAGTGCTTGAATCATTTCATAGAAAATTTTTGGCGTTTGGTGAACACTTTTTTCGTTGCGTCATTTAAAGATTGACACCGATATATCACCCTTCACCCAAACACTTCTCCTGAAAGCATAGTTTTGGGGAGATTTAGCAAAAATGAGGGTGCATAACACTTGTTTTAATCACTTCCAGTATGGGCAAAATCTATCTTTGAAATCTATCAGTTTTTT
Organism: Euphysa ruthae; assembly: GCA_035046665.1. Classification (NCBI taxonomy): domain Eukaryota; kingdom Metazoa; phylum Cnidaria; class Hydrozoa; order Anthoathecata; family Corymorphidae; genus Euphysa; species Euphysa ruthae. The sequence goes on from JAUZNK010002378.1 coordinate 6,561, forward strand.
TTTTCAAATTATTGTTTTCTTGTATTAACTGTTGTTCGACATACTCTGTAATAAAACCTTAAATAATTTCAAAAACGATTTCTTTTTCAAACTCATTTACTGCTGCTGACAATGTAGTTGGACTGTTTTAGATATATAAAAGATAAGAGCTCTGACCTTGAGATATCGACAAAGTGACACACTATTTCGGTGATTTGTTGAAGCGTGGAACAATGTACCAAACGACCAAATATACACATTATAAAATATTCAAATGAACTGCTTTTTAAACTAGACAGTGACCTTTTGAATATATGCGCCGCAAATAGAAAAATATGTTTTATAGTAGTTATTTAATGAGTTTTCTCGTTAAAAACCGATAAAGTCATTGTATTCAAACTTTGTTTTTCCATAATATTGAAACAGGAATCTGTGCCAGGCGAGCTAGTTATACACTGTCCAATAGGAAATGGCATAGAGCGATCATATAGGAGGCGAAGAATGAGTTCATGCAACAAAACTCGACGATATTTTGGGGTCTTTTTTATAACTCTGCTAATAGCAACCAAGTACAGAATATCTTTTTTTCACAAGGTTATGATAAAATCTCACATTTTCTATATCTAAGTAAGAAATTTTTAACTACTAGATTTAACTTGCCTTATATTTTCTGCTGCAAAAATTTACAACGTAAATAAAAAGGTAATCAAATTTTTTATAAAGATATATTTAAAAAATAAAATTTTAAAATTTAAATTACCTAACTGCATAAAAGCACGGAAACCTCGTAGAAGGCATTAGGGTCTTATCATTGAGATCCGATAAACTGCCTGACTTTGCTGTTGAGACTATTGTATGAGTTACGATTTGTCTTTAACAATACAGTAAAATATTTAAAAAATAACTGCATGAAGGCAAAAATAAAGCTGTTTTAGTGGTGATTTATTCAACATTGGTCTTGCCTTATGTAAGATCTCAGTGCTCTTCGAGATTTTGGAGGATTCTTTTGAAACTTGAACCTTCCAAATTAATTTTTCGTCAATCAATATACCAAGAAACTTTGTTACCTAATCTCTTTTAATAATTACGTTACCTAAGCTTAAAATCAGTAAATAATTTGTGAGGACATTTTTATTTTCGCTATGAAAAAAATAAAGTAAAATTGTTTTTCGACGTTTAAAGATAATTTTTTCGCCTTAAAAAAAGTTGAAACAAAATTCAGCTCATTATTCATTTTTGGTAATAAGCCATCTAAATTTTTTCAGATAGAAAGAAATTAGTGTCGTCAGCAAAGATGACTGCTGATAATTTAAAAGATGGGGTATGTAAATCGTTTGAATAGATTAAAAAGAGCAATGGACCGTGAACGGACCCTTGATGAACCAAACACATGATATCGTAAATCTTAGCAAAACCGTTATTGTCATAACAGTTGAATTTTTTTCTGTTTCTAGATAACTTTTAACCCATTTATGTGTGATTCCCCTGATACCGTATGATTTAAGTTTTTTTATTAAAATAGAATGATTTCAGTGTGAAATGTTCTTCAATTTCAATTTAATTCAATTTAAACTCCTAGTGTTATTTCATTTTTAAAATAATCTTTTTTGTTAAAGGAACTGAAAATTCTATTGTAAATAACTCTTTCGAGAATTTTACAGTATATTGGTAGAATTGAAATAGGTCTATAGTTAGTTACCTATGAGTGAAGTATCACCGGATTTATATATTGACATTTAAGTTATCCACACCGCAAGCTTTGTTTCTTTGCAGTGATTTAAATAAAATTTTTGATAGATTTATTTATTAATTCAATTAATAGACACTCTCCATCGTAGTTCGGTTAGTTATATCTTATTTAACTGTTTGGTTTTTTTTAAATTAATTAGATCATTCGTCCCCCACCAAGCTTTCCAAAACTTCTTTGTGAATTATAATATTCTATTCATAAATTTTTTATCATCGTAGACATCTTTATGGGTAGCCCTGGTTTCGCTCAAACAAATTACGTTAAAGGAGCATCTTTTTTCCTCTAAGAGTTCCTTAAAGTTTTCAAAATTTAATTTTGTACTTCTTGTGTTCAAATGCAAAACGCAGATATTATGGAACAGTTTAACTTCACTTAATTCATTTTTAATTTAATGATCATAAAAGTACGGAGTTTTAAAGTTGCCTAAATCATTGTATAAACTTACACCAGGGCCGTTCATGTCTGTAAAACGTGATTCCTTAATTTGTGAAAGATTAAGTTAAAAAAAAAAAAAAAAGATTTTCAAAATAGTTTCCGCTCATTAAATGTTGATATTTTAATACGAGTAAAGTAGTTAAAATGTAATTGAGAAAACACGTGAGCAAGAAAAATTTTGATATGAGTAACAGATGAAATGAGAATAGCGAAGTAAATACTTGTTTCCAATATTTGATAAAAATAAAACCATTTTTTTTTGTAAAGAGACAATAAAAAGCATTCCGCAAAGTAAATGAAAAAATCAGCAACAGAATTTTTTTTCAATGTAAATAAACTAGAGTATACCAAACCGTTCTCTTGCTTGAAAATCTTTTGTTTGACTGCGTGTATCAATTTTCTCCAAAATTTCAGCTACGGTTAGGTCGTCAAAAACGAATTTATTTTGCACTTTTTCCTTTAAACAAATTTTTAAATAACCGTTTAAATCATCGAAGGCGAAGTGAAAGCTGGGTGCATTTCCAAGAAGATTACGAGCTTTTTCTAACCGTTTACGAAATCGTTCGGTGAGCGGAACACTCAATTTTTATTAATTGTTGCGGTGTTTTGTCCTTTTCTTCTTTTTTAGATATACTGGCGGAGTCCATGCGACCAAAGCCTTATTGTCATGGATTGTTTACCATCTCTCACAGGGGCGATGATTTTCTTGAAAATATTCATTCGTATGCTCTTTTATATTCTTTCGATCTTGAACTTTTATTGACCTTGATTTTTATTTATTAATGTCGTGGTGTATATTATTTTTAATACTACATCAATTTTTAGAAATTTTGTCTTGAAAAATTCTATAATAATGTATGACGAGTTATTTTTTCTTGATTGTTGTTTTTTCCTGATAAATACCCAAACACAATGCGGATTAAATTTCTTCAGTATAATTACGCATATATAATTCCATTTTCCAGAAAGTGACCTGTAGTTGTGTTTTCCAGTAGTATGTACACACTCCAACCATGCAGTAGAGGTTGTGTTACATTTAGATCACCTATCTGTGCTTGAAATATCTTATTTTTGGTTCGAATTTACTTGCTAGACCTGGTTAATGGTCCAAACGAAACCCCATCAGGAAACTTATTTCTTGATTTTTAAGTCTAATGTGCTCAGAAATGGAACTTTTCTGCAGTTCTTGCAACTGAATATAAAGGTTTTAATCCCAATAATAGGATGGTAAAACAAATACGATTGACACATCAAATTCCTCGTACCTCGATTTTCCATTGCCCGATTCTCAAATTCCAGTTCCTGGAAACGAACTGAGCCCTTATAAACACATTAAAGTATCGCTGCAGACAAAAATTTTGAGTGTTTCTAGCCTAGGCTTGCCTACAGCATCAGCAAATGCATGCATGTATGCATAATTTTACTTTTTAGGTTTGGTTTTATAAGGTATTAAATATGAAATTTCTAGAAACAAGACTCTAAATCCTTACAGGTCCGCTGAAAAATTTATTTAAATACTAGTTTTGTAATCATAGATTTTATTTAATACTTAATACGGCTCCATCTGGGTTTAGTTTTTAAAAGAAAGAAAGATATGTTAAGAAATACCAAAAACTATTCGAATATAAATAATATTTGCGAGATAAGCTGAAATCTTTAACCTGTGAGTACTTTAATAGGCACTTAAACCAGAATGGACTGCAAAACATTTTATATATAGACTGTAACTTTTAGTTTATTTTAAATGCACACAGGCTAAGTTTTATAGAAAAAATTTCCATATAATAATAATTTTAAATCTTGTTTCAGATGAATAAAAAATATTGTTAGTTTAAGCCCACTTCTCACGCTTGGGAAGAGCATAAAAATATAATAAAGACTGTAACTTTTAGTTAATTTTAAGTGCACACAGGCTAACTTTTACTTCCTTGAAAGTTGATTTAAAAAAAAAGATGAAGGATACACTTGGCTAGTCATTTGCATTTTTTTTATTTATTTGTATTTAAATATTAGCTGCCCTTCTCGAGGTGTGGACAAACGAATCGTAAATTTGAGTTTTGTATTGTTAGCGCCGGGCCTCAAATTAGCGTCCACCCTCTAATAAGCATTGGAACAAAATTTCTTCATTAGAGCCGCTACTCTAATTAGGTGCTAATTAGAAAAAGGTAAGTCGACCATGCAGTGGGTAGTTATATAATTCAATACGTTCATTAACTTCTAAAAAGCTGCTCATATGGATATTTCAAAAACTTCCAGGAAAACCAGACTGAGTTTCGCTGTCGGGTTAACGTATAACTGTGTCAATCTTCATAACTGAGATCTCGGCTTAAGCAAAAAGAATCTCGCCTCAGTGGGGCAAAATGGTTATAAATATGTCAACGATGGTGAAATAATAAAAATTTTTTAAGAGAGTATTTTTCATTCCTGTTAAGCGGGCTTATTTTATCGAAATAAACAACCCCTAAGTTATATTTTATCTTTCATTCCAGGCTCGTACGTAAGTTCGAAATAAGTGAATAGATCTTTTCGTTTCTTAATGTCACGACTCAAGATCTCAGATAAACTTTTATCGTATATTCTTTTGTTTTAATGTTTTTGAAGAGAAAGAAGAAAAAAAATCCATTAAATTAAATTTATTTCTATATCATTCTGTAAATTATAAGCAACCCCCTCCATCTAGCGTGGCGCCTTTCAGTTTTTAAACAAACATTGGTAACTTATGTGTTACTGACACTCTCTCTCTCGAATTTACGGACTCTTAAGAATCTTTTAGTGTTAGAGTATGAAAAATTTAACCTCAGTATAAGAAATTTTTTCGTACTACACTGTTTCCTCGATTTCCCAAAGAAAAACGTGTATTATTCTGACCTTATTTTTAAAAATAGTTATGAAGAAATTGAAAATTAAAATAATCATAAATTGGTTGACATTTATTTATTTATTTGTGTTATAGACGTCAAATGGAACTTAAATTGCAAGATAGTCAAGAAAAATCAAGAAAAATATTGAAATAGCTTTAATTAACTACTGTATGTTTACTTATTCGTGTTCAGGATTCGTTACTTATTCGAAAATTAATTTTGGGCTTTAATCTCTAAAGAACTGTATGTACTAATTGTCTAGTATACCAGAAAAATCTAACATGCGAAAGAATTTGAAATTGGGTAAACTTAAACATTCAAAACCATAAATTCAGGTAAAATGCCTTCTAAATTCCAATACATTTTAGTGTTTAATCTTTAAAGAATCATAAGTACTAAGGTTCTTGTATACCAGAAAAATCTAATATGTGAAAAATGTGTTGCCCTTGAACAAAAACACACACCAAAATCGGGTAAATTTAGACCTTCAATAGTATATATTTATGTAAAGTTCCTTCGAGCTTTCCATACTTTTTGGGGATTAATCTTCACTCGAATGGTAAGTACTAAGGGTTTGATATACTAGCAAAATATGACACGTCAAAAATTTTACTTCCTTGTCAAAAATATTTCGCAAACTGTGTAAATCTAAGCACTAAATCTAGAACTTTGAGAAAAATGACTTCTATTTCCCCATACTGTAGGAGGATTGATCTTCACTAAATTAGTAAGTCATAAGTGTCTGATATACCAAAAATTTCTGACATTTCATTAAATTTGCTGACAGCGACAAAATTGCTCCCTGAAATTGGGTAATTTAAAAAATTCAAAACCACCAATTTGTTTCAAATGCCTTTACTATTCCTATACTATTTAGAGATTAACCTTGAGTAGAATGATAAGTACTGATAGTCTTGCATGGACGAAAACTTTAACATGTAAAAAAAATTTCTGATCCTTAACAAAAATTACCCAGAATTTGGGTAAGTTTAAACATTTAAAATCACAAATTTGAGTGAAATGCCTTCGATGTTTCCTTACTTTTTTCAGATTATTCTTTACTAAAGTGGTAAATGGTAAGGCTGTAATATACCAAAAAAATCTAAGGGGCCAAAAAAATTTCCGTTTTGACCAAAAGTACGCCCCAAATTTGAGTAAAGCTAGATGTTCCAAAGAACAAATTTTAGTGAAAAGAAATGCCTTCAAAATTTGATTTTCTTTTTGATATTTCATCTAAAATGAAATGTAAGTACTAGGCTTCAGTGTACTAGAAATATCTAACATGTCAAAAGATTTGACGCCTTTGTAGAAAAATACACCAAAAAATTGGGTAAATATAGATATTAAAAAGCCCGAACTTGTGCGAAAGTCCTTCATAAATTTCAGGGTTTACTTTTAATAGAGGATAAGTACTAATGATTTTGTATACCGGTACCAATTAAAGTGTAAAGTGATATACGTCCCGAATTTTGGTAAATTTAGAAATACAAAATCTCGAATATATGAGTGTGAAGCCTACATATTTCCCATTTGTTTTGGGTTGTAATCCTCACATTCTCTAATTAAAGTTTTCTTAAATTCGAGAGAAAGAGAGAGAGAGAGAGAGATAGAGTGAGAGAGAAAGACAGAAAGAAAGAGAAAGACAAACAGAGAAACAAAAACCCTTGGGCTTATCTAGAAATTAACTTAAATGGTGCAGCTATTGTCATTGAAAGTGAAAAGGAATGAAAAGAATGTTGCTGGTGAAAATTAGACTTTATTTGACTGTTTTATTTTATTTATTTGGTTATTATTCACCTTTTGGTTCTTTTCTCATTCAACTTTTTTCTGATTTTTGCAAAAGTTTGAAAAACATAATTTTCTAAGGTACTGAAGGAATCTTTTTCAAATTTATAAGAGTTGTTCAAAACTATTGCAAAATCCAATTTTAGTCGTTTGAATCACATTTATTCATTTTATTGGACCTTTAGTTACTTTCACTCAAATTTTTAACTTAAGGAATAATTTTTCTACTCGTTGAATAAAGATTTTGTCTAAACATTTTTACGCCTACATGGAAGCTCACATAACTTTGAATGAACCAGCCAATTTCCATGTTGAGAGCTCTTCTCAAATTTTTAACATTTGCATTCAAAACTTCAAACTGTATACGCAAAGTTTGTTCTGTGACCGCCATTATGAAGATTAGTTTGATTGAAAAGTGTTTTTTTCTTTATTTCAAAACAAAGAAAAAAAAATAAGGGGGAGCGGTCATAAAGTAGTTTTCCACCAAGACGCGGCGTTTATCCCACGTCCTACATGCTACATTCTACATCCATATCCCACGCCGAAATCTTAAAAATATATAGGAATACACATTGACATGAAACCTTAACATGAAAAACCAAATGCAAATCTCTCTTAAAAAAGTATCATCGTGATTAAAGTTGCTATGAAGGATTCGATTTTTCATAAACTCTTACACTGCTGCAATTGTTTACTGTTCAACGATTCTACCAATCCTAAAATTTTTCCACTTTTCTCACTCAATTTAAACCAATCAACCAACGTAGCTATAGAGACTCTCGAAAATAGAGCCAAGAAAATTTTTAGAAGAGGGAAAAGTGTTTCCCAGTATTATTAAATCGAAGTGTGATCGCGCATGCACATTCGTATTCAAAGTCCTACATAATGATGTATGCGAAAATTTCCAAAATTATTTTCATTTTACATCACTCCCACGTACACGAAATAAGAAAGTGATGGTACGTCTACCAAAAATAAAATTAGAAGTAGGCAAAGATGGAACTTACTCTTCTAGTGGAAAGTGTTTTAATGAACTTCCATGTTCGAAGTTCCAAATCAATATAGATTTTTAAAATCGTTTGAAACATATTTGAGTAATTTTAGTTAGTATATTTAATATTTTAACTAAATTATTTATTTATTTTTTAACTTTTAAGCAGGACAGAATTAGTAACAATATATACTTTTTCCAACTGAAGAAACATTATGTAAAAATATTCGATATCAATAATAAAAATCAGTTAGACAAAGAATATTTGCCAGATAATACAGAATGTTACTTTTAGTCCTGTTTGGTAGAAGGTGAATGATTTCAAGTGCTTTATTTTGAAGTGCAATTATTTTTCCCAGGCCTTGGTTCCTAAAGTGTCCCCAAATCAAAAGTAGCATGAAAAATACTTAAGAGTGTTTCAAGTTGATTGACATAGTGTTTAATTTTGGCTAGCATACCATTGCACCTGCTTAATTTTAAGACAATGTTTTGCCTGTGTGGTGTGTGAAGTTATTTTCATCAGCGAAATGGTAAAAAGTGGAATGGGAAATAGTGGAATGGGAAACAGTGGAATAGGAAACAGTGGAATGGGAAACAGTGGAATGGGAAATACATTCGTTAAGATCATTGATGAGTTGGAAAGAGCAGCAGCATCAACGTGACGGGTGAAAAATTTTAGGTTACTTCGCAAATATTATTTCTACCCTAATGGTTTTTGGTATTTAAAGTTTGTTTTTTTTAATTAAACCCAAATGGAGCCGTACTAAGTTTTAATTAAACCCAAATGGAGCCGTACTAAGTTTTAATTAAACCCAAATGGAGCCGTACTAAGTTTTAATTAAACC
>JAUZNK010002378.1:15306-27814 GCA_035046665.1 Euphysa ruthae
CAAATGGAGCCGTACTAAGTATTAATTAAAATCTATGATTACAAAACTAGTATTTGAATAAATTCTTCAGCGGACCTGTAAGGATTTAGAGTCTTGTTTCTAAAAATTTCATATTTACTACCTTATAAAACCAAGCCTAAAAAGCAAAGTTATACATACATGCATGAATATGCTGAAGTTTTAGGCAAGCCTGGGTTGGTAACTTTTAGTACGTTTATCTTCAGCGATACTTTAATATCTTTATAAATGTTTATATCCTGAAACGGGCTAAAGAAAACGGAACATGGGGAATTTGATGTATTGATGTACCAATCGTAATTGTTTTACCATCCTATCAAATGAATTATAATCTTTATATCAAGATTTTTATTAATATATAAACTGTTTCCAATATCTTTTATTTTTTACTTTAATAATTGATGTCTTAATATGATATATAAATATGATATATAAAATATAAATTTTTTATCTCATTTTACTTTAGAAATATCAAAGGGACGTCATAGGAAAAAAATACTTGATAGATAAACCACAATTATAATCTAGTTTTTCTAAATTTTTTTTATAAATTCCAACTTTTGTTAATTGTTTCAAAAGAGTGCTTTTCTTCAGATAAGCCATCCAATGAGCGAGGGAAAACTATAATAAGACCTTATGTCAAATATTATCAGGAATAATTACCTGCTAATAAAATTAAGAATTAGATAATACGATAATAAGTTTTAAGCGATATTTGCATCGGTTTTATCGGCTTTGATTAAAAACACATACAAAAATTGTGAAAACAATACTATAAACAACCACGTCACAATAAAAAATTAACGTTAAAGTTGCTTCAAATAATGAGTTTAGCATAAGTTGTAAAGACTTTTTACGAAAACTAAAAAAAATTTCTGTAAAATCTCCATCAAGTAAATTAAAATTTACGAAATGAACAAGTGAATGTTCAAAACAAAAATCACAACCAACGGTCACTGATTCAAATATTTATGCTCTGTTGACCCTGACCCAGACTTTCAAGAAACCAAGAGCGATAACTTTCAAGCAAAGGAAATAGGATTCCTTTGCTGAGTGCAATATGTTGAATTATATCCTAAGATGTGTTCCATAATGTTCTGTGGATGATGGATTTTTAATTGAAATTTTAATTCAAAGTTTTAATAGAAAAAACAATTTAGAGAAGGTTTTTAACGACAACCGCCCTCTTGAGGCATTGGAAATAAGTTGTCGATAATTCTACCTGCCTGGTGAATGCAAAAACATCCCATTACTGAACTGGGGAGGACAATTCAAGTGATTCGTAGGTAAAGAAGTAACTTTTTGATATACTTGTACAGCTGATAACATCTTGTTGAATACGAATTGCTTCTATCAAGGTCGTCACATTGAATTGTTAAACCTAACCCTGTATTGTAATGGTGCATCCCAAATTGCGTTTAATGCAGTTATTGATTTGCTACCAAGTGGAAATTATGACGAATCAAAGTACCAGTGGCTGCTTATAAGCAACTTTTCATAGTATGAAGAAAAACAATTGTGGGGGATTTTAAGGCTTTTTAGGGACTGAAAAATGTTTTTCATATTTTCCAATGCGAAATATGTTTAGATGGAAATTTTAACCACCTTGCTCATATAAAAAATATTTTTGCATAAATCTATCTTTTACAATTTTTTATGAACCATGTTATTGTACCAAATAGTTTTATTCCTATAGAAGTACCCTTTTCAACGTGGGAATCGGGATATCATAAGAAATTTCCAGTATTAATAGGGTTATGAATAAACTAGATTCCAACACCATCTTCATTGAAAATGATTCTTTAGGAACAACTAAATTTCCAATAACCAAATAGGAATGTTTGGGACAGCAGTGTTACAAGGAATTTTGGCTTGTGAACGTATCGTCTCTGATAATATTTGTGGTTCAGGAGCAACTATCGAAAGAAACCAAAATTTATCTTGCACATCAAAAAGCATAAGTATTCATAAAAAGGGTTTAATACTTGATGATTGTACAGTACATGTCTCAAGATGATTTCATTATGTCGGATACGTTATAAACACAAAAAAACAATTTTTTTTTCTACGATGGTTTTGTACCAGTATGATCCCCATTCGACGAGATCTTCTTTAGCGGGATAGAGAATTATCGTTATTTATTTACTTTCGTACATCAGATATTAAACATATCAAAAACTAATAAATTACCAAAGAAACATGCTTCAAAAATTGATTATTATTTAAGTAAACTGAAACAAAAACGAAATTTTCCTGATAACGGTTTTGATGGTGACGATTATTATGATAAAACGATGAACCGATGAACACGATACGATACGATAGCTGATACTTTGCGTGTTATGGATGAGTATAAATGAAAAGTTACAGATTGCCTAACTGGAAGGCTGGATGTCTAAGCAACGTATTATATCCTAAATCAGAAATGCAAATGGAATCAAACAAATACGAAAACGATGAAGACCAATATAGTATAATGCCACGAAATATTTGCCAATGACGAGTAAGAACGTAGTAGCTAATTAAATACCGAATACACGATAGGAATAAAATTACTGTGAACAATAAATCCTACACGATCAAAGATCAAAATAAAATAATTATAAATAATGATGATTTTTGCGGTTCACCAAGAAAAATAAAACAACGCCTCTTAGTCAAAATATAGTTTTGAGAAAAAGTAAAAGTGTTGGCTTTTTATTTAAAGGAAACCATTGATTTACGTGTGTAGCGAATTTTCTGGCTCTTCATGTGTCCAGAATCACGATGGTGAAGCTAATTATTAAGGTTGATTACCTCGATTACCGAAAATACCAGCAGATTAGCCTACGTTGTTTGTGGTTGCTGCTTGGGGTAACGAAAATTTGTAACTTACCATTCTAGTTTAAGATCTGTACGCGCAAACAATTTGATAATGCGAATGCATCTGACGTAAATTTTCTGAACACCATTTTTCAAAATGTGACTTTGAATATAAAAGTTATAAATCCAAAAACAATATGAACTAAATGTTAAATTTTAAATGTATTTTATAACAAATAAACATCTCGAAGAGCTTATTATGAAGAAAATATTCCTTAGAACGAACTCAAACACTTTGAACAAAATCAAACAAAAATCCTTGTGAAATTAAAAAAAAAAGAAAGACCAATAAACTTTGCTTTCAATTAATACTAAATAAGGCTTTTAGTTGTGTTTACCTTGTTTTATTACTACTGTATAATCTATACTATATAATTTATAAACATCTTAACATCAAATATTCTAAAGAATTTAGTAAAAAAATTTACATGTACGAATTAGTTTTGAGAATCAGGAGGCTGAAATTTTTGTTGTCCGAATTGAAGTCTTAGAAAATGTTAATGTAAGTGCCAAAGAATTCGTCTAGAGCAAATAAAATATCGGTAGGTATCGTTTGTTACTTTTTCTTGTTGGAATTTTTGAGCTGTGTCTTCTTCAAACAAAAATTTTTGAGAAATTGTCCGGCTGCTGATAAAAAGTGATCATACGGATCCGAAAGGTCTTCAGTAGCAATTCTTTTTAGTGCGATTTTAGCAAAATAAAAAGGCTCGTTCGGACTACCACTGAAAAGTGAAACAAATGATGAGACTTCGAGAAAGTTGAAAATTTGCTTATTCTTGTCGATATCATCGTCATCACCTTCATTCATCCCCAAAGTCGTCACCAAGCACATTGTCATATAGTATGGTATCTATTCCCAAGCTTTCTATAAAATTAAATCGAAGGGATGAATTGCACAAGCACAGGCTCTCCTTGCTTGTGTCAAAGTGTCACAAGTCAAAGTGTCAAAGTACTTGATCAAATTGCAGTAAAAAACATCATATGTTGTTTCATGCAGTTAGGAATGATTTTTGGCTCCGTTCTGAATAGCGCTTGAATTTACGATGTGGAAATTTCCTTGTCAGATAATCAACAACATTTTCATTCATGATAAAAATACATCATGTGTTAATATTTCTTTGCGAAAAATATTTTGCGCCACAAAACCAGATATTCGATCTATAACTCCCTTCCTACGAATGATTCTAAGGTTGAATTCTTTGGCAAGTTCTTTCAAAAGGAAGAATTCTTGCTTTTATACGTTGTCACTCTGAAACCACACGTCCTTGTTGGTGAAATAATGCTTAAGTATAATGTCACGAATAAAATGATCAACAAACACTGCATCGTGAGTGGTGTTGTCACATAAATGAAAATGGTATCGAAAATCGACTGGGTCCACAATTGCGTAATGATGAGTGAACAGTTTTCCCGAGAAATGTGCTAGTCATCTTTAAGCCGAAAAGCCAGATTCATTAAAAAATCGAATATTTAAATATACTTCAACATAACTTTTTTTAAAAATGTCCATATTTTAATTAAATAATATATTCCTTATGTTATCATAGCCAGAAGCTTGATTTACTTTTCACTTTTTAGTGCAGGTCAGAATGAGATGATGTTAGCTCCCATGTACACAAGTTTGTTTGTTTTGTAAAGTTATTTCTTTGAAGCCCAAACTATTTTTAAAAAATCAGATTGCTATTTACTAAGCGGTCATACTACCATTAAACGTAATACGCTCATTAATTCTGGAAAAAAACTTGAAAAACCGAGAGTGATCGATATTTGCTTACATTAGTTTGATTACTAGATTTAAATGCAGGTGTGGCCAACAAAGTTTTTGAGGAAGAACACCTGTTTCGATATAGGCTTTACACACCATGTAAAGGATGGTTTAAATTTCCTGATATGAACGAATAATGGTATTATTCCTTATGTTATCATAGCCAGAAGCTTGATTTACTTTTCACTTTTTAGTGCAGGTCAGAATGACATGATGTTAGCTCCCATGTACACAAGTTTGTTTGAAGCATCTTTTTTGCCAGTATGTGTTCTTTGGGTCTAATAATGTACGAAAAACGAGAGTGGCATTTTTTTTGCCGCCAACTACTAGTGTAGAATGACTTCATCAATTTTACAGTCAAAAAAATCGAAATTAAAAACAAATATATGTTCCATCTAATAGAGCATCTCCGTACGACCAAAAAATATTTTAAAACAACATACTGAAAATACCTAACTCTTATAGTGTTAATCTTTTAAAAAAGCAACCCAGAACTTTACTGACCAGATCTTGAAAACTCAATTTTACTGCAACAACATTGATATTGTTTTAAAAATTTGTATATGTATGGTCCCAAGCATTGGGAATAAATTGTTGTAGCTAAGAAGCTGCCAGTTACTGCTGGAAATCACTTTTTCTATTATTTTGAAATAATGAAAATTTATTTAATGACAAATACTCATCGCATGTTTGTTTTATAACTATTTTTGTTTCATCATAACTACTGTATAATGAAAATAAATCACCATGGAAACTAAAGTACCAACAAAAGAAGTAGCTTGTCATCAGGCAACCATTCAGAGTACACAAAATGCCACAAATCTGGAAAAAGGCAATGAATTTAAGCTTTTGTCCAAAATAACGCAACTATGTGTATAATAAGTAACCTTAACGATAATGATTATGTTCATATATGTTGTATTTCATTCTAGATTTTGTTCATTTAGTTTGTTGCAAATCTGAAAGAAGAGTCATTTGAGAAACTGCTCAGCTGCGTCAAAAAGAGAGTTTGTTATGCAGATACGAAAACATTATTGTGCTGGTAACGAATGTTATTTTGCTGATTGTAAAATTTATCACATCATTCCGTGCTACAAGGTGTTAGCAAAAAAATGCCACCTTCGATTTTTTATATGACCCAAAGAACACATTCCAGCAAAAAATTGCTTTTAACAACCTTATGCACACGGGATGACAACCTTACCTGTATTATGCACACGGGATGAAAACCTCACCTGTATTATGCACACGGGATGACAACCTCACCTGTATTATGCACACGGGATGACAACCTCAAAAAAAATAGAAAAGTGATCAAATAAATAATTTCTAATAATACGCTTTTTCAGGTCTGTATCAAATCTTTCAGTCGTAATAATGTTATAACAAATAGTTGCTGTATCAACTGTCACCCTAGTGAGTTTAGTAATAATTCGAATACCACCATTTTAGAAAACTGAATTACAGAAATCTTTAATTTTTCGATCTCGTAAAGCATTCAAATTTTAATCTCCCTGTTTTTTTTGCCATGGCTGACAACTGGATATTGGCAAGAAAATTTATAGCCAAAATTCTACAAATTTTTTGTTGATCATTTTTGAAAACCAAGCGCATCATCATAAAAGATCAAAACTTTGTAAATTTTTTGAAATTTTCAGTAAATTCAACCCATTCTATAAGCTGTGTCCTGAAATATGATTTTTGTACCTAAAGTCTACTTCCTATATCCATATATTTGACCCATATCTCGCTATTTTAGTTTTTCTAGCACCATTTAAGGTCTAAAAATCCAAAGATCTTTATTTTATCTCAGAACATCTAGTTACTTTTTAGAAATCTACTCTGAAAATTTGAAATTTTTTTGATAATTAGTGTTTGTGCTACAAAACGCAACGTTTTCACCAAATTTGACCACCATTTTTTCCGGCACGGCCCCAAAATATGAATTTTTTTGCATCCTCATTTTGTAAAAGATTTTATTTAGAAAGTATAAAAACAGATAAAATTTTTGTAGCGTAATCTTCTAAAAAATTGTTAAGTTGACACGCGAAAGTTTACGTAAAGATTTAGTATTATAGAAGATAGTGAGCGAATGCGTATAATGGATTATAAATCACAGGAGTCAACAAAATTATGACGAAAAGAGTTTCAAAGAAAGCTTGAAGCAAGATATGGGTTTCGGTGACAAAAATAATGATAAAGAAGGAGAAATTTTTGGCGCTGAATTATTTTAGGTTTTTTTCTTACGTATTTTTAAAGGCTTTTTTCAAAATAATCATTTTCAAAACGTTGCGCAGCATAACTTTTGATATTGATAAAATTCTCTGAAATTTGCAGGCATATTTATTTATTATGTAAATATTGCGTTATTTTAGTTATACCTATATGAAAAATGCTCTTGCAGACAACTCACCTACTTATTATGAGTATAGTATAAAAATTTGAAGCATGCATGTTCATTTTTGTTTGAGCTACAATCCGTAGCGAATATTCTCATTCTGAGCCTTTTTTATGCGAATTGGACAAATACTTTTTGTCCGTTTTTCTTTCTTTTTTTTTTTTTTTTTTTTTTTTTGAGAATTTCTTTCTTAAACACATCCAATAATATATAACTAATAAAAATGTTAACGCATGTTTTTTTAGATTTTCATTCCATTAATGTAACACCAGCTTAAAGATTCCAGCTATGTAAAGAAACCACAAAACAATCTTTTATTACATAAAGAATTAATTTCTTTTGTGAAAAAAATTGCCAGAACAGTTATTCATATTTAAGAGCTTATTCTAAAATTACAAGAGAATGTGATTTGTAAGTATTAATAACAAAAGTTTTGATTCTTACCTAAATACTAATAACCTCTCATTGTGATTCAGTGATTTGGGTGCATTCTGAAGATCACGGGGACCAAGCTTGTATTCATTTTTCTTACCAGAATGTCACAGTGCAACATGATCATTTAAAACAAATAACGCCACACAGCGATTGTGATAAAAACCAGCCAGCTTCCACTTTTTTAAACAAACTTTCTCGTAAAGATGGCAGCCATTGCTTTGAATTTGCATTTGCATTTGCAAAAGAACGCTTTTTCGGATAATGTTCTTACCTTAATATTTGCTAGTAGTTTGGAAAAGATAAAGCCCAGACTATTAAGCAGATACTGCCTGGACGATGATTCCAACTGGTCAAAAAAATTGTGAGAAGAATAGGGTGAAATCAAAATTGTTAGATAAAATGTTTCCAGCCTAAATCGGGCAAAGCGGAGTTTCATTTCATTTCCAGGATTTTTTAGCCAGTCAATCAAAATTCCTAATTTTAAAAATGAAAGTGAAACTGGTCAATTGTTCCCAAGTGTTTTAACCAATCAAAACTCCCCAGCTAATTTTCGTGGAAGATAACATACATGTTTGCTGTTGAAATTATATTTTTGATTTTCGCGCTACCAGTTTATTCGAACGAGTTGACCTTCTCCGGATTCGCCCGATATTAAGCCATCAAAAAATTTAAATAGTTTATAATTTTTCATCTTCAAAAATGAAAAAATAAAACACTTTCAAAAGGACTATAAAATAAATTTTCAAAGTTTCAATATTGGGATTAAAAATATCTAGGGGTATTGTCAAAATGAAAGAGTTGCTTTTTATGAAACTAAAAAAATTCTCAATTATGCAGTTTCATTACCCCTGAAGAAAAGCTTATTATATACTTACCAAATCTAGTTTTCTCTTTTTCTTATTTAGATAGCGCAATTAAAATTTTCATTTCCTCGTTTGTGCGTTAACTATAATCTTTGTTTTTATAAAAAAATATATTCCAGACTTTTTTTTCTTTGAACGTGTTCTTTTCGTATGTTTTGATTATTTGTTCAGCAAATAATGTTTCAAATGATGTAACTTACGATTAAATGATTTTTATGACGTAGGTAAAGAAGTAGCAGAAAGGACCTGAACTTTACTTTTAACATTACCAAGTCAAAAAGTCGATAATTTTTATCTTTTGTCTCGCCTCACTTTGTGTATTGCATTAAAAGAAAACAAAACATGACAAAAAAATTAATGGCCGGCTTAAAAAAATTCATACCCCCCTGTAGATAAAACAAAATAACAAAAAAATAAACCAATATAAATAGGCTTGTAACAAGGACAGAGGCTAACTGCATAACTTCAACTATGTTATGTATTATATGGAGGGCTAGCCCAGCTAACCAGGTTAGCTCCATTGGTGCGATTTTATGGATTTTTATGACTTTCTAAAAGCTATCAGTACCCTAGATTTAAGTTTGAAGTGACAACTTCTTTTTTATCTTGATCAACATTCTTGTAAAAAAACATCGCCATGTTTATGCCACAACATATACGGGAATTTCGAAGGCATTTGACATCGAATTTTCGATGTACAAAATGCTTGGCATATTTTCAAGAGCACCATCATTTTTTGACATGTCAGTATTTTCTAGTATACAATGACCTTACTATTTACCATTCCAGTAAAGATCTACACGCACAACATATGTTAAGTGCGAAGGTATTTCATTTAAATATCGAGTTTTCGATGTCTAAGTTGACACAATTTCGGTACGAATTTGTGTGAAAGGGCGGGAAAACTTTTGATATGTTATATTTTTGTGTTGCGCTATGGCCTTAGTACTTACGATTTGAGTAAAGATCTACGTCAAAAAAATATTGGAATGTATTTCACTCAAATTTATATTTTGAACGTTTAAGTTAACCCAAGTTTAGAGCTTATTTTGGTCAAAGACGGCATATTTCATGAGATGCTAGATTTTTGTAATATAACACAACCTTTGCGCTTACCGTTCTAGTGAACATTAATTTCAGAACGTTTGGAAAGCTCAAAAGCATTTCATTCAAATTAGTGAACGTCTAAAATTACCCAAATTAAGAACATATTTTTGGTTAAGGACGTCATAATTTTTTGACATTTCAGATTTTTTTATCTTACAATGAATATACTAAACATTCTGGTAAAGATCTCCACCAACGACATTTGGTCAGCTAAAAAGCAATTTTTAACGAAAAGATCTCTCTAACATTTTATGACGCCTGATGTATGAAACAAACATTGCTATAACAAAAAGTTTTTACGCTCAACGAAAATATGCCTCCAGATTTTTATGAGGCATGACGCACGAATCAATCTTTTTTACAGCTAAAATTTGTTACGCTTAACGAAAAGATGTCTCCAGTTTTTCATGGTGCATGATGCATGATACAATTATTGCCACAAGTAAAAATTGTTACCCTCAATAAAAATATGTCTCCGGTTCTCAACCACATATGACGCATGAAAAAGCTATTGCTACAGCTAAAAGCTGTTGCGCTCAATAAAAAGATAACTCTGGATTTATATGATGCATGCCACAAGAAACAACAGTTGTTGCAGCTAAATGGTGTTACGTTGAGCGAAAATAAGTCTCTGTAGTTTTGTGATGCGTGACGCGTGACGCCATTGCTACGGTTAAAAACTATTATGCTCAACGAAAGGATATTTCTGGTTTTTTATGTCGCATAATACTTGAAACAAACAACGCTACAGTTAAATAGTGTGACCCTCAACGAAAAGGTGTCTCTCAAATTTTTTTACCCATAACGCTTGTAATAACCATTTCTACGGCTAAAACATGTTACGCTCAGCGAAAATATGTCTCTTTAATATTATGACGGATGAAACATAATGCAACCTTTGCTACAGATAAAGGTTTGGTACACTTAAGGAAAAGACCTCTCTTGTATTTTATGACCCATGATATATGAAACAACAAATGCTGCAGCTAAAGGTTGTTACGATTTCTCTGGTTTTTCATGGCGTACGACGCAGGAAACAACCATTTCTACACCTAAAAGTTGTTACTATCAACAAAAATATGTCTTTGGTTTTTTATGAGGCATGATGCATGAAACAACCATTGTTACAATTCAAAGTTGTTACGCTCAACAAATAGATGTTTCTGATCTTTATGGCGTATGAAACATTGTTCTCAACAAAGGTTGTCCCAGTTATTTATGACGCGTGTCGATTGAATCAACCATTGCTACAAAAAGAAATTTTTACGCTGAACGAAAGGATGTCACTTGAATTTTATGACTCATGACGTATGAAACAACAATTACTGAAGCTAAATGTTGTTACACTCAAACCAAAAGATTTCTCTGATTTTTCATGGCGCATGACGCATGAAACAGATATTGCTACAGCTAAGTTTTGTTACGCTCGCCTAAAATATGTTTCTGGTTTTTTATGACGCATGGCACATGAAAACAACTTTTCTCTGCTTTGTTTTAACGCATTATGCATGAATCAACCATTGCTGCAGCTAAAAGTCCTTACCCTTAACAAAAAGATGTCTCTGGTTTTTATTAAGAATGAAGCATGAAAACAATATTGCTACTGCTATATGTTGTTGCGCTGAGCGAAAAGATTTCTCTGCTTTGTTATGACGCATTACGCATGAAAGAACGACTGCTACAGCTAAAAGTTTTTATGCTCAATGAAAAGAGGTCCCAAACAACCATTGCTAAAACAGAAATTTGTTGCGCTCAAAAAAAGTGTTGTTTCTTGTTTTTTATGACGCAAGATGCATGAAGCAACCGTTGCTACAGCTAAAAGCTCAACGAAAGTGTGTTATTTGGTTTTTCTCAATTTTTAACATTTATTGGACAATCTCAAGCGTAAAGCAATGGTTTTTACCAAATATTTATAGTTATGCTATTGACACAAACTTTAATAAAGCCGACTTTTTCCGTTTCTTTGCCCATTTTGTCGAGGAAATGTCTGTTCATTGACATTTAATGAAACTATGCAGACATCTTTTGCTCTTTTAATTACAGTATTAATTGGCTCTTGTAATTACTCCCTGTTCTCAATAAATCTTTAACAATGACTTTCCAAGTAATAAGCATGAATTTTTACTTACTGCTCGTCTTCAAATATTTGTTATAGGCCGGATGTTTTCAAAATTTTGACAGTTGATTGATGGCAGTTTCTTTTACGATTAAGCTATTTGACACATCCTTCGGTTTTGAAATTTCAATCGAAAAAGTCGAATCTAATTGGACAATACAATAGCAACAACAATTTCAGGCTACAAATCAAAATATTTGCAAACAATTTAGGAAATCAGTTATAAACGTTGTATAAAAAAAGGATTTCATGGAAATAAAAAAAAAAAAGAAAAAGATAATTACAGATATATTATATTGTTATAACGTTACTCAAAGATTTTAAAATATCATTTTTTCTACAGTTTATGTATTTTTCGAATCGTGTTAATAGTAAGGGGAGTTAGGGGCAAGCGAGTATCTTTCCCGCAAACATTTTTACTCCTAGTTTGTATGGAACGTATTTTTTGAAAGCTTTAAAGAACATGAAATTTTTGGTTGCTGTAGCTAATTATTGTTTTGTTCAGCCAAAATAATTTTTGCAAGAAATTCGAAAATTTACCGCATCTGAAGTTTCTTAGATTTAATTAGGAGTTATTAAGTTAAATTAATTAATTAGGAGCATATAAAATCTATTATGTTTTTTGAGAAAATTGTTTTATTATATTATTAAATTGTTTTTATTGTATAACAAGCTGTGAAATATTCATAAATGAGACTGTTTTTTAATCAAATTATGGTGCCAAAATGGGGAAATCACTAGTTCTTGATAGTTACCAGTTTTTAATAGGTACCAGTCCATATTAATCTTGCTTTTTCCGAGAGCTCAGGGCAGTGTGAAGTTCTTTTCAATAATTTTTATAAAAATTTTATACGATGTCTTAAAAAAATTGAAATATATAACAGATGCTGAGTTTCTTGATAGAATTCGTATCACAGAAGTCAATCTTGCTAGTACGAGTATGT
>JAUZNK010002379.1:0-11501 GCA_035046665.1 Euphysa ruthae
ATATAAATTTTAATTACACCATAAAATATATGCTTAAAATATTTATAATTCTTTCATTCAGCCGCATATTGATTGTTGTGCACCGAGCTGGGTGTCAGCAGGTAATAGTCACATTATTCAAATTTCTAAATATGTAAGAAAAGCCATTAGGGTCTTTTAATTTGAAATCTTATTCCAAATGCTCTTTTCCAAAATTTCATGTGTCAAACATTTTACCAATTGAAGAAAATAATTTACTTTTGTTTTGGAATAACAATATCCGGGGTGAAAAATTTCCGACAAATTATCTATATAAAATTCACATTTGGGTCGGAGGGATTAGGCCACGGGACAATATAATCTTAAAATTTCTGCGGTCTTTATCTTGAGAAATTATCGTCGGTTTGATCTCAAATTCTCACAACATGTTTTAATTTAGAATGTAAATGTTTGTAAAAAAAAATAAGCATTCTAGCTTGGCTTAAACTCGAAAAATTATTAAAGTTGTGTTTAATCAGGAGTTTTTAGTAAAAAAAACTCCTGATTTTTTGTGGTCATCTGCTAAAAAATTTTAAAAATCTCATTCCTTTCATTATCTCTTCCCTGTTCCACCACCAGGTCTGACGTCGTTTTAAAGGTCCTTTAGTCCAACCACATATATTATCAGAAGCTTCTAGAAGGCAATTCTTTAAATGTCCCCATTTACTATTAAAATCTATGCCATTTACTGTCATCCCTACATTCTGTACATTCTCAGCAAAATGTGTGCAGAAACTCTGGCTAATATCAGGTCCTTCAATATTCAGATTATTCTTTTGGGGGTAAAACGCCTTTTTTTTTCTATAACAGATTTAATACCCAAATCACACACTAATAACTTGTATTGAGGAAACATTCCCGTCTGGAATAATCTTTACATTTTATCAAATTCCTGCTTGACTTTTTTTGCTACAATATAGTCAATTTGAGTCCTTGTATTTCCAGATTCATAAGTGACTAACTGGCTATAAACAGTGTATTTGATACAACCATATCAGTAGCATCACTAAGCTTTGAAATTATTTTACCTTCTGGGTTTTTTGTTCCATATCTAAAACCGCCATGGACACCGTCATACCCATTTACTGCCTTCCCAACATGATAATTGAGATCTCCTGCTACTAATACTATCTCCTTTTGACGTAGTTTGTTGCCACTTCCAAAAATTCATCATAAAATTTGTTTTTCTCAATCTCAGTCAATCCAATGGGGTGCATAAACTGATAATACTGAGAAAACACTCTTGCCTATAACTATTTTGAAAAACATCATCCTATCATTAACTTTATTAACACCAACTGCTATATCGATCAACTTTTCTATTATATTCATTGTGACATATTTCTCTATCTAGTTTCCTGAACACGACACAAATCTATATTCTTCCTATGTAGGGCTTCTACTACCTCACCAGCCCAATTATTCATAACATTAACATTCACTGTCCCCTCACAAAATTTAAGAATTTCCCTCACATCTCTCTGGCTTTGATACAATAGCCTTTTAACGATCGGGTGATGCTCACACCTTACATCAGCCCTACCGTACATACAGTTCCAGCCCCGTTTACGCAGTTGCGATTATTAGGAAGTTGTACCAATATGAGTTTGGCATGGTTTTAACGGATCAGATGTCCATTCCGTAGTCCACCCTGTTTTGCAGAATAAGGAACTAGGTGTTTTTATCGTGACACCATCACTAGGAAGGTTGTGAACCAAGGCTAAAGACTCTAACCTAGCGATAAGACTTGATTATCCCCCGCCAGATGTCAACCCGGATATTTCGAGACCATGGGCTAAAAAAAATAATAGCTTTCTTAAAACTCCCCTGCATTATGTTTATGAATCTTCTCGATTTGTTATTAGTTGTGGTTTACCTAAGGCTCTGTTCTTGGTCCGATTTTATTTTTCATTTATATTAATGACTTAAGTCATTCAATAAATCATTCAAATTTACATCATTTTGCCGATGACGCTAATTTTTTATGTATCAATAAGTCAATTACGATCTTCGTGATTTATTTGATTGATTAAAATTCTAATCTTATATCTTATTTATCGTTGATAAAACGGAATTCATTATATTCAAAAAACAAAGGAAATTAGTCAACTTTTATATAAAAGTCAAGCTTAATGGTAAACGTATTTTTCCATCTATTTAAATAAAATATCTTATAGTTTTAAATGATAATAATCTTTTATGGAAAACTTATGTTAATGAACTTTGTAAGGTCTATTAGCATGCTTTATAGTAAGACATTATGTTGATAAAGTCACTCTTAGTTCTCTCTACATCGCAATTTTCCAATCTCACTTATGTTACTGCTGTCAAGTCTAGGAAATATTCATCAAAACGCAAAATGTTTTGATGCCGGCATGCCCGTTGCCTTTTTCTCTCATTGCAACCATCGGCCCCTTTGTTACCTTCAAATGATTCATTACGTCGAGTGTCTAGCCAAATCTTATTTCATTACTTATCATTTATTTATCAAACACAAAATATTATTTACATGAAATTTAGATAATGTAAAAAAATAGTTATATAACACTAGTTAAGCTTTGCATAGATAAATTTTATAGTGTTTGACGCTTGTCACCCAAAACTGAAATTAAGCAAAGGAATGATCTGCGGTTTCATGGGTAAGATTAACTTCAGGTTTGAATGATTGAAAATTTTGTTTTAAGAAGAAACTATTGAGGGGATAGAGCAAATAAAGAAAATAAAAATAGATACAGACGCGTGCATGGGTTGGCGATATTGTAGAGAATGTAACATACAAAAGCATTAGTGTAAATAAGTATAATTAAGATTTTTAAATTGTTGTCTAGAAAGCTGATTTATTGCAATCATATGTTTTTTTTTTTGTTTCAGAAATATATTTAATATCTAGTAGTTAATAGAATAGAATTATTCCAATCAGAAACGCATCGAATTCTGATTGAATATTTACCATAACGAAATATTTGTAATCGGTTTGAAATAAGAACTTTTTGAAAACATACTTGATCAGAAAATGATAAAATTTTTGATTTTTGAAATAGACCGGCTTTGTCACAGGGAAAAGGTGCAAAATTGATAAAAATGATACGGATTGCTTTTCTGTGAGAAGAATTAATTTTTTGCAATTATAGGATTTCCGTTCTGACTCCAAATTTGACAGCAATAAGTAAGACGGTAAGAAAAAATGGAATAATGAATTGAACGTAGTGTTGTAGCGTCAACAAAATGGTGAACCTTAAACAACATGCTATTTGTCCCGCTAAAGTTTTTATTTAGTATGTGAATATTGAATTTCCAGGATAAATTTTCATGAATTACACCCAAATTTTTGATAAATTTTGAGGGGAACCAGCGTGTACCATTAAGTTTAATTTTAGCGCCATAGTTGACGATTTTGTTAGGATGCCTGAAAAGCAAATATTCAGTTATACTCAATTTTGGTGAAATCCTATTCTCATTGAGCAAATTGGTTAGAATATGCAAATCAATATAGATATTCTATAAGCTTGTACATTCTGCAAAGTGATGAACAACAGAGTGCTTGATACAAATATTTAGGTCATTTATATATAGACGAAACAAGAGAGGGTCTAGTACATTTTCTTAAGGGACACCATATTTTGTTGAATGAGATGAATCAAAACCATTAGTTCAGACATATTGTCATGAAGGTAAGAATAAAACCATCTTTTTTTGCAGAATTTCGATTCCCCGTAATAATAAAGTTTGTGAGTTAAAACATCATGATTAACAATATCAAAAGTTATTGTAAGTCAATAAAAATTACCAGCTTCCCTTATTTTTTTCAGTAATGCTTATCAGTGCATATGAAGTGGAATGCTTAGCTCTAAAGTCAAATTTTAATTCATAAAGGCAATTGTGAACAGTGAGAAAATTATGGAGTCGAGAGTACATAACATTTTCAAGAATTTTATTGGTGTTAAATAGTAAAGAAATTGTACAGTAATTTTCACATTTCAATTTGGAATTTTTTTTAAAATTTGGTATAACAGAAGAGGTTTTTAGGATTTGATGGAAAGATACAACTGGAGAACGAAAACTAAATAGTTTAGCAAGTATAGGAGATATTTCACTATTTAACAGATGTAAAATTTAGTGAGAATCATATTAGGTCTTACTGATTTGGTTACTTTATGCTGACCAATTAGGTCTTGTATTTCAGAGTTGATTGCAAGTGAAATAATAAAGGAGTTTATGTTAGGCGTTTTGAGGTGTTTAGTAAAATTAGTGTGATGTGAATGGATATTTTTTTGGATTTTCTCCGAAATGCTAGAATACATATTGGCTATGATTTCCGGACCAGTATTAGTTTTTGTTATCACTAATGATACAAGAGGGGTGATTTTGTATATGATCGCTCAGGTTAATGAGGATTTTAATACCTTCCCATGTTTAGGTTTTGTACGTTATTGGAAAAATTGTTAGAAAATTAGTTTTTTTTTACTCTGTTTGGAAAGAGAGACGATTAAAGTGTTTTGAGCTCAGTTTCCAAGGTTGATTTTAATTTTTGGTTTTTTGCTCTGTTAATTTTACCTTGAATTCTGTTGCGACGTTAATTCTGTTGCGTCAGTTAATTATAGCAGGGGATATCCAGAGTTTGAAAAGGTTTTTGAAACCCTTACTACAGAATTTTTTGATAGTAGCAGACTTATCAAGCAAACGATTGAATTTTTGTTAGATAGAGTAAACTGCAGCATTGAGATCATTTCTACATATATAAATGAAAGTGTCGTATTTAATAGTTTGGAATTTAAGAAAAAAAGCATTCACTCTCCTTCTTAAATGTGTCTCTTCGATGAATGTTATGCATACGAGATAATAATGTTTTCTGACATGTGAGTTAAAAAAATAAATAAAAAACCCACTTAAAATCGTAAGAGACTTCTATCATCCATTTTAAACCAAAAGACTAGAAATAGTCTACCAAAAGAATAGAAATAATTTAATATTTATGTAAAAACGTTAGTAAATGTTTGCGTTAAAACTGAAACACAAATAAATTTAGCAGCCTCGGTTTTAGAGCACCTTGCTAAGTAGAGATTTGATCTCAAGCATCACACTATATTGTTTTAAATGTTTTTCAGTTTATCTGTGGAATTTTTATGGTGTTTCTAAGTCCTTCAAATTTTTCTTTGTTTAATTGAACACGATACTTGGAAGCTACATCTTTTGCAAAGCATATATATATATATATAATCTATAACAACTGAATTATATACCATTTATTTTTATATTGTATTAAGTCTATGAAAATACTAAAAAGTCGTGAGATTTTGGTTGTAATTTTCCACCTTGGGTTAATTACAAAACCATTTCAAAAGTCCACCATAAATATGAAAATTAAGAGTCAAAGGTTCCTTAAACTAATTCACAGTTGTGTTATTTAAATTACTGAAATGGAACTATACTGTTATCTTGTTAAACAAAGCAGAGCAAACAACTACAATATCATCTAGTGTTGATCCATGCTGATTTTTCATTATGAATTTTATTGGTAGGATAGATCGTAAAATCCTAAATTTTCGTCTTATTTGACCAATTACTCTTTCTACATCGATACGCACAATTGTAATTTTCCTAGTCTTTTCGATATCCATTTGAGGAAGTTGATTTTTTTTCCGCGTGTAAACTCGAGAATTCTTAGCTGGGCACAATACATATTGACAGAAATATCAATAGTCAAACCCCGGTCTGCTAAAATAACATCTCCAGGAATGAACTGTGATAGCATCCCCTAATATTCTGTGAGAAAAACATCTGAGGTTCTTTTACCCCAGCTTATGATATAAACTGATTGTTCCTTGTGGAGTGATTCCAATCAAGGTTTTTACAGTGTTATGTTTGTAGTTTGAAAATCTTTGCGCTCTAGATTATAATTCATTTGGTTTTTCAATAAAAACTTCGAAGCACCCAATAATAACCACGCATTTTGGAAAATTAACTTTTAAAACACACTGAGATTGTTTTTCTTAGTTTATCTCGTCCACGCCACTTGACAAGAAATTTTAATTTAAATGAAAAATCCTTCAATCATTTATGAAAAATATATTAGACTGTTGGCTACATTAAATCTGTATGTAGGTTCAGACGTAGTTTTGTTAATGTTAAAACAAGTTCGCAAATTTGTTTTAATTTTTTCATAGGTCCATGAGCAAAATAGGATTTGGCCAAATAAAGTATTGTCTTAATATGTTCATCTAATGGTAAGCCTGTATAAATTTTTTTTTTTTTTTTTGTTAACGAATCTTTGCAATGTCTGTTAGAATTATGTGTTTTTTTATTTGTTAATTGTTGTTGTAAAAATATATTATCAAAAACAGTTTTTTGTATAACTTCGTTTTGTATAGCTTTCGTTTTCCTTTGTCTATTCCATTAGCAACACAAAAAATCAATATTTTGCTCTGCGAAACCCTCAACATCATTGCCCTCAACATTTCCCATTTGAGCTTACGGTAAAGAAAATCATTAGCTATGATTTGAGTTCGAGCCCACAGCTCTAAAACCCTTAGACCAAAGCTTTATCCGCTCGGCCAGACAACCATTATTCAAAAGGATTGTTCCGAACGATCTCCCTAAAGCTCAAAATACCCATATTCCAAACTATCTTCTTAAAGCTCAAAACAAAGAGAATTATAGAAGATACTAAAGAAACTTCAATAACACAACATTAAATGAAGTTGAAATAATTAACTGGGAAATTTGATTCAAGATATTGAAGAGACTGACAGTAAAAACAAACCCTTAGGTCACTCAAGAAATTATAATCCTTAAAAGAAATATATGCATTCAGTTCATTTGATAGAGAAAATAAGTTTAAGAATTTTAACTGTTATGTTAACTATATAAACTACAGTAAAAAACAAGAAATATTATGTATGTATAAATACTTTAATTAGGATGGCCTAAATAACTTTTTTATTTAAAAATACTTTTATAAAAAATTTTATATTTATGCGCACATGGATTTGACCGATACTTGTGATGTTCCCCACTTTTGATATATATATATATATATATATATTTTTTTCTTTTTTCAGTTACATTATCACAATGCGTCCCTTTACCAAACGCTGCATAATCTTTTTATTATTTCTTTTTATATTTGTAAACTTGAGATATATAAATGTTATAAAAATAAAATCTTGTAATCCACATACGGCTATGTTTAAATCTAAATATCTCGCGAAAGGAAACTTTAAAAATGACGAAGCGTTCAGGTTGAAAGTTTATTAACCTCTCTGTTACAAGTCTATTTATATTAGTTAGCAGTTTAGCTTGTTTTTTATACAGGGGGATGTACAAAAAATATTTTGCCTGGCGTTGGTTTTTTTTGTGCAATACATAACCGTAACAGGAAAATTGCCCGCCGGAAAATTGTTAAAATCTCGAAATATACAACATCGCGGTATTTAATCACATGGACACTTTTTCTATATTTTTCACCTGAAGGTGAAATGCAATTTTATTTCATTCGGAAAATAATGGTTTTTTGCCAATTAAGTCATGAAATACCTTTATTGTTTCATGGTTCAACTATAGAAAGCGACTTGACTGATACATAATTTTGCGACTTTCATCAAAAATAACAATAAAAACTTGATATGTACATATATCAATATATATTAGTTTTTATTACCGTGATTTCTATTAAAACCCATGCTCAAATAAACTTCACCCGGGTTCATCCAAGATGGGAGAGAGTTTGTACCTGAAGAATAACGAGGAAAGTTAAAGAAGCACTCATGTAGTGTTGTTGATTGCGGTTGACAGTGATGGGATTGAATGGAGGACTTGTGGTAACATAATTTCCCAATTTTTTATTTTTATTTTAAGACCATTACTACTAAAGGCTAATCATACAACGTTCCAAATAATCCCATTAAAACGTTGAACCTGGTCATTGTCACTTGGGTGGTATGGTGTAAATGTGCTTGTTGCTACTCCTTTTTTATTACGTTGAACCTGGTCATTGCCACTTGGGTGGTATGGTGTAAATGTGCTTGTTGCTACTTCTTTTTTATTCGTTAAATATGACTTTAATTCATGCGATACTAGATCAGCACCCCAATCAGAGTGTATGTAAGCTGGAAACCAACAAAACGAAAACAATTTCTCTAAGAATTTGATTATCATACTTGCACAAACATCAGAAATACAAATGGGAATTTAAAAATACTTATATACAAGTAAAAGGGTATATGAGTAATTGTAATGAAAGGTGAAACCAAACATTGACTTGTATAAAGGCTTTTTTCGAGTACAATCTAAAAATAAAAAAACTACAAAATTCATAAAGATTATTCCAGAGTTTTTCAAAATTGTCAATGTTATTCTTATAAAAAAATATCCAAACTAGAGATCTCACTAATTACAGACGTGTTTCTCTTCTCACTCTGGCAAAATATTTGAGAAAATGTTCATAGCTATTAACTGCTGGTCTAAATTATATCTGACTAATACATCCTAATATTTCACTGTTATGAGGAAATCTTCAGAAATAACACTGATAAAATCAGGCTTACCCCAGGGCTTAATACTAGACCCTTGATTTTTCTAATCTAAATTAATGATTTAAACATGTATAAAACACGCATTGACCAAGCAGCTGGCAAATGACACAACCCTCGTAATAAATGAATACCAAATCAAGAACCAAACTTTAATTGACTAGTTAGAAGCAAGTGAAAGGTCTTTTAATGTGAAAAATCTGATTTAATTTTATGCTAATTTTGGAAGTATCGTGTAAATTTTCTGATGAATAACTAAGAGATAAGTTTGATATATTCAATTCTTCAAATTTATTAATATAAGTTATTACAATAACAACTTGAAACTTATAATGTTAGCAATGATTATATTAATTTTTGACATTGAATTTGTGATTGTCTCTCACTAAGTGCAATGATTTTCTCTGAAAACAAATTGCATCTCAAATAAACTTTGCTGCATGGATAGGTAGTTATAAACACATTTATACTTAAGCTTCTCAAGAATCTTGTTTATTTATATTTGAGAGCAGAGAAATAGCTCTGTAGTTATCTGCAATAAGGCTAGAACCCTTTTTGTGGACTGGTATAACTTTTGCTTGTTTAAATAAAGTGGGAAGTGTTCCTAGGTCAAAAGACAAGTTTATAAGGTTTGAGAGAAGGGTCGAGATTTCAGCAGAGACTAGACTAAATATATTGGAATGAATTTGTTTTGTTTTTTTTTTCAAGAGGAGATATTAAGTCAAAATTTCTCCATGAAAAGTAGGGGTTGAAAAAAGCTATTGTCAGATGTATTGATTAGGTAATTGGAAAAGTGAAAATAGTTAAACTAAACACTTTTGAATATTGTTGCCTAAATTTGTGAAGAAATTTTAAAAACAATCTGCAATGCTCTCAGCAGGGTCTAGAATACTTGTGTTGTCAGATACAATATAGTTTGGGACAAAATGGGAATTGGTTTTTAGATCGATTATTCTTCTGAGACCTTTCCAAACTTTACAACAATCTCTACTATTAGTTTTTTAAATGAACTTTTTTGGTAGCATTCATAAGAGATACAATTAGGTTTTGCTACAATTTAAAACAAACATGGAGATTAGCTTTCCTTTCCTGGTGTTTGCACTTTTTGAATTGCAGAAATATAGAATTTCTCTTTCTTATTGAGCATAAAATTCATACATGGATGTATGTAAAAAAAAGCGATACATTTGAAAAGTTTTTGTTTATAATCTCAATAAAGGTAGATTCTACGGGATTAGGTTTGTACATTTCCAGGTCAGTTCTGTGTTTATATACAAGATTGTTTTTAATATATAATTCAATTCCTTCAAGCAGGTGATTCAGTTCAAAAACCTTCAAATGAATAGTTTGAATTCTAAAGTTTTACACTTGGAGGCAACCCTTCTTTGTTCTAGTCGCACTAATGCTTGAAATATCAAGCTCAAGGTTAAGAGAGGAAATTGTCGCATTAAGGTCATCAAAATTATGTGTTAGTGCAGCGATATTGAGGTGTAGCATTAAGAAAAGGTTTAAGATTACTGAAGTTTGAATGGTTGAATTCATAAACCTATGCATTGATATTTAATTGACATGTCAAGGTCTTCATCATCTTCCTCAGAGTCCTGATTTTAATCTAGAGCTTGGTTTTATTTTGAAGAGGTCCTTAAATTGAGAAGGCTAATTTATATATCATTTAGATTTGCATCACTGTTACTGGAATTAGAGAAATTAGAGAAATTAGAGATATTTCAGTGGTACACTTCATGCAGTACCACACATCCATGCAGTACCACACATCCATGCATTTTTGGAGATATTCAGAGTCAGATCCAATTAATTTTTTGCATTTAATATGTACCCAGTTTTGGTATATATCACATTGAATAAGCTTGTGGTTTAGATTTACATGTAGCATTTTATTCCACACTGAAAAGCTATTGAAATTAATAAAAATAAAATGTAGTCAGGAAAAAAAAAAGTGAGAGAGAAAAGTAAACCTCTGACTTGCAGCGACAAAAAATTTCTCTCTCGCTTAAATCAAGCAAACTGATACTGAGTAGTTCTGCAATTCTGCAAAAAAAAAAAAAAAAAAAAGTAGATGTTCAAACATTTAGAATAAACAAAAATGAAAATAAAGCTTGCTGCCAACCAATATAAGATATATTGACACAAAGCTATACATACCCATCATTGTCTGAAGAACAGACTTGGTTATCATCAGCTGTCGCGTCATCTGTTCTGTTTGCACATCATTTATCATATTAGCTTATGTTTGGTCATATTTATTGTCATTTGAAGAGGGATTATGAATAGCAATTAATCTTGCCTCATTGTTGAAATCTATGAACATCTTCTTCATGCAGTTTACAAATTTGATCTTCAGCAGTCCGTTGATGTCAGCAAAAGTGAAATGAATATTTGGGGTATCCTTCACTCAGTCCTTTGCATACGCAACAAGCGCAGCACACTTCTTTGTTAGGGTAGTCGTAATTTAATATTTGCATTCACAGGAATTTGTTTTTGATTTCGATGCAATTTTTTCACAAAAACCATGGGATTTCAATTTGATTATTCTAGTCTGTGTGTTTTCATCTTTGACTGGACCAATTGGGTGCATCTTGTCAATCTCATGGTTTAGAAAGGCAGTTAGTATCATTATAGTGTTTGATAGGGCTGTTTTTGCGTCAACTTGAGGTGAATGGCCCTCAACAATGACGCAGTGCCTGCGAGAGTGTATTACTCATTATTATCAATTTTTTCTCTTAGTACTCTGTTTACATACGACGCTATAGCTTGTGTTGAATCGGATTGGATGAGTCTTCCTTCGAGGTTGTTTAATTTTTTTTTGTTTTGAATCCATAATATGCATATGATTTACTATTTACTATTTACTA
This sequence comes from Euphysa ruthae, assembly GCA_035046665.1. Lineage (NCBI taxonomy): Eukaryota > Metazoa > Cnidaria > Hydrozoa > Anthoathecata > Corymorphidae > Euphysa > Euphysa ruthae. The sequence goes on from JAUZNK010002379.1 coordinate 11,420, forward strand.
GTATAGGGATTCTATACTTGAATTCGAAAAAAATGATCTGAACCACTCGTTTGACACATTTCTTTTTACTATTAATGGTCTC
>JAUZNK010002380.1:0-11500 GCA_035046665.1 Euphysa ruthae
ATCTCATATTATAAGCATTTTAGTGGAGACTATACCAAAAAATGCGACAAAATAGATCATTTCCGCGTCAAACGGCCATGGTGAATCAATGCAAAACTGACAAAACAAGGAAAACCGATTATGAAAATCAGATTTTATAGTGAGAAGGCTGTGAAAGCATGCAGAAAACGTTAACGAATCGCCAGTTATTTTCCTAGTACAAAAGTCAAACCATCAGACACAGACAAAACTAAACTTTTAACATCGCTATCAAAGCTTAAGTATAAGCCAATAAACCATAGTTGATTTTGGTTGTTTGGGGATGGCCACTGAACAAGCAAACTCAACTTTATGGTTTAATATGCAATGTGGTCGTATAACAGCTTTAATTGCACATGACATATTACATGCCTCTCTCACCCAACCTTCAACATCACTTCTTTTAAAGATTTTCAATGATTCCAAACCTTTCCATACAACCATTCCATTGTTTAGATGGGGTCTTGAAGATGAAAGTCAAGCTTTAGATAATCTAATAACCACCACTGGCTTAAAAATAAGTGAAACACCACATACATTTGAGCTTCCGTCAATGGTTGTTTTTTATGCAAATGTCAAGGAACATCATTTGCGTTAGAAATTAAATGCCTTATGGTGCAAAGTTGTCAAGCTGCTTTCATGCAGATCTCATCGCCTTTACATACAACTTGTTAAATATTCACCACAAGTTACTCAAAGATAAAAAGATAAAGAAACAAATGCATTCTATCTCAAATGAATAAACTACATATAAACTTACCTTGTATATAAGTTGAATGAACTCTTTGTCGGTTATACCAGAAAAGGGAGATGATTCTTTATTACAATTGTGGCAAAACCATGGTGCACCATCTTCCTGGAGAAAAAAGTATTGCTTTGGAGCGATGAAATTACATATTACATGCGAAAAAAATATAAGTGAAAAAATCGAATGAAACTTTTGGAAGCATAATATGATTTTAGATATATATATATATATATATGCCAGTTGCACAAATATAAAACTATTTTCTTTTCTAGTAATAAATTTTTGCTTTTCTGCCTATCTATTTAATTAATTTTGAAGAAGCAAACTATATTACGACTGCTGAACGTCTATAAAATACTTCGCAACAAAAAAAAAAAGAATGTTTGTTTTGATCAGGAGTTCGCGCCAAAATTATGCGGACTTTATGAAACAGCAACATTTGACTTTTGCGTCCTGCATACTTTTTTTTTAATTTTGCGGCTTACTTTCATGCGCAACACGAACAATGAATAAAAAAGTGATACATTTTTTTCGCATTTAGTAATAATAGTATCCATATCTATTTTAGATTAAATTAAAGTAACCACTTCTGTATATTTCAGTTGAAGTTTTGTTTTTTTGAACTGAAAAGCAGATGTGTTCTCAACCACGGATTTAAATGCACGTTTTTCTTATTAATAACAACCATTAAAAATATATGTTTCTCCTCACTACGATGCAGTAAACAAATTTTAATTCTGGCTTCAAAAAAAACATGACATAACTAAGTTTGGAGCAACAGAAATACTAAATATACAAATGAATAAAGTGACAAATAAATATCTGGCTATAACTTAATGATGGATTGAAAAATCGAATTTAGATTAAAATCAAAATATTAACATGAACTCAGCGCAGGGTTGTCGTTATTTACTGTAACTGCATAGTTACATATACTACATAAATTTGTATGGGAGTTTAAAAGCTACCTTTACTTACATATTTTTAAAAGTAGTTTCTAACCGTTTCAATTTTATCTTATTCAATTTCTATTTTAATTTTTCGGCTAAATGCTTTTTCAGTTAATTTTGCATGCTTTTTCGTAGTCATATTGTTCTTTCCTAGATTTTGCCTTATAATATTATTTTATACGGGAAGTTCCCCAAATGCGACATGCCTAATTTTGTAAAACCTAAAGGATGATAATGACAATGGTAAGAGAACGAGTTATACCCACTTTTGTCAAGTACCTTTGCTATAAATTTAATAAAGATCGTGATCTTGGGGTGGTAGGAAAGTAAATTTTTCGTCAAATTTATGAAATCACGGATACTTCTTTAGACCTCTTTCCTTCTGACTAGAAATAGACAATCTCGCCTTGAATCTCAGCAGTAGTATCGTTTACTGTAATGTGGAATTACGCGTCGTTATTGTTGTATCTTTTTTTAGTAGTCGTTTTTTTTTTTAATGCAAAATAGTTTAAATAACTTAAATGGTCTAAAAGTTAATTGAGAGGGGACGTTAAGATATACAAATTAAAAGCTGATAAACTGCGGCTACCAGATAACATGACGGAGTTTCGTGTTATAAACTAAACTACCCAGAGATTTTAAGCGCAACAAAAAATTTTTGAAAAATATAAAAATATTGGATGAAAAACTACCCAAATTAGCGTAGAAAGCTTATATTAATATACAGGGAAGGTAATCTAATTGGGGAAATGTATCTAGTGGAGTGCCACAAGGATCTGTTTTCGGCCCTAACATGTTTTTTTTTTTTTTTTTTTATTTTTTTGATTTCCGTCAATGATGTTCCTTAATTAGTACTTGCTATCGTTTCGCTATTTGCTGATTATACAAAACTATACAATCATCATTAGATACTTTGTCTTGTCAAGAAATTCGAAGTTGACTTTTTGGTTAACTGAGGTAAACAAATATTAAGTGAAGTACAAAAATAAATCAGAACCAAGAATAATCTATATTTGACTCATCGTTGTCACATCTTTGTGTCCCTTAGATGTCACGGTGTGTGAAAAAGATCTGCACATAAATGTAAACAAGGATTTGTTGTTTTCAACTTAATGTCGGCACGCAAGTTATATAACAAATCAAACAGTTGAAATGATCTGCCAATCATTCATTTATCTCGGTGAGTCATCTTTATGATTCTTAGTTATATTATGAATACAAATGGATTTTATTGCATTTGTAGATGTCTATAGGCAAATTACACAAGCGGGCATCGATTCAAAATTAAGCCATTTCGTCTAGTATCGCGTCTTTGTCGTTTAGAATTGTGGAAGCACTTTTTTCAGTATACAAGGGGTAAATTCTTGAAACAATCTCTCAGCCATTTTATTACATATGAAATTTGAGTGACTACTTTGGGTTAGCAAGATATGAAATTGGTTGGTTCGATTATCTAAATTTTTTTTGCATTAGGTTGAATAGCAGTATTTTTTCCTAATTTGTATTTACACTCTTTTTTCATTGGTAATAGAAAATCTTAAGAGTTATAAAGACTAACCCGTCATATTACCCTTTATTTATTATAACTTACTTTGCACGATCTGATGGTCTGTCATAAGCTTATATAATTTTACGATGGAAAATACAACACATATTTAAAAACATCAGATATTGTCATGAAAAACTTAAAATTGAAATAATTATATTAAGGTAAACTTCCAAGTCCTGAAATCGATATGGAAGTGTTAGAAGCACTAATCCACGAAGAGGTCTTAGATCGAAATAAGAAAAGACAATGGAATAATGTCGCAATTCAAAATATCTACTAGACAAGAAAAAAGTGTTTGATTTGTATTACATGTATCAACCAAAAGCAAGAAAAAAGTTCTCCAAAGTCAGCAAATCATCAGATCCCAAAAAAGAAAATCTACAAAAATTTGTAAGAAAAATTCCATCATTGAATGTGAACCGAATGGCAATTATGGAATGATACGAATCGATAAACATTTATTAAAAACATGTATATGCGACCAAACAAAAAAAAAACACTACCACTGTCCTAAATGTGACAAAGGAACAATTGAAATAGCATGTTCATGATCATTTAAACTTGATTAATACGAAGATAACAAAAGAAATTAATATACAAAATAATGAACGATTGTGTGGGAAGTGAGACCATAGCATAGCTAATACAGAGAATAACGAGAGATCTTCGACTTGGAATATGCAAAATCCACAATAATTGTAATTTATTTTTTACTGCTAAAGATTCACTTTAAAAAATCGCAAATAATCAGTTACACCGAGTGTTTTCCTGTTTTTTCTCTTCAAGCATTAGTGACTTATAATCGAATTTAGAAGGAAACTCCTTTGGTGTAAATTTAAACAGGGAAACACTGAAAAATATTTCCAAGCTTTCTGAGTTTTCCAAGCTTTCCGAGTTTTCGAAAAGCCTCTTTTAAAAACGAAAAAAAATATTAAAAACTTTCAATTTTGTGCTTTTTATTTTTATTTTTTCTTTAATATAAGACTCGTAACATTTATAACTAATATAAGCATGTCGGATTACCAAAACCATGCAGTCATTACAAAACGTATACGGTGAAAAAAAGATATAATTTCGGGAATTAAAGACACTTTTGAAAACGAAAAAACGGAATGAATTTAAGTGGAATGAATTCTTTGTAAATAATATTTTAAATTTTAGTGTTGTGAGAAAGAAAACTATAAAAACGAATTTTTAAAATAGGTAGAATTGACTGCGCCTTGGTAGAATTCTTTTATAAAAAAATTAGCTAAGTTAAAACATAGCACAGACCTTTATCTATTCAAAAGGGGAATATTTACATAGATAGGAGAAACATCCGAGGTTTCCTAGTCGACAAGCACTTCTAATTATAGATTTTTCCTTATTAGCTTATTGGTGCCTATAAATTAACAATGCCATGACTGTGTTTTTTTTTTTAAACGAGTTTAAAGCATTTCAATTTATTCCTAAGGTTTCCGAGTTTTCGATACAGGTATAGGAGCTAAGTCGTAAACTCAAATATCTCGAATATATTGTTAATATTAATATTAATATTAATATTAATATTATTTTTATTTTTTGGATTATGAATTTTTCATTGTTAGCTTATTGGTGTTTTTAAAAGAACGATTTTATTACTTACTGTATTTCTTTCTAAAAGGAGTATAAAGCATTCCGATCTATTTCCAAGGTTTCCGAGTTTTCGATCTGGGTATAGGGAGCTAAGTTGAAAACTTGGGTATCTCGAAAATGTTATTTATAATAGTTTGATATCTTATTTGCAAACATTTCTATATTAGTTCATTCAATATGAAGTTTTTTGCTATATTAGTATTCTCGAGTTTCCACAAGATTTCTTACTAATAAATCATTTTTTTATGTTTATGTTATATAAGATAGTTCCGTTGTGATATAGGGTAGTTCCGTATTCTCTGATGCTGCTGCCTCTTTCTACCGACTCCGAAATCATTGGGTGGCATTTTTTGTGTTCTGCTATTTCGTTGTTTTGACTTGGCTTGCAGAATAAACTCGTGCAAAATGTTTTCTTTATCAGTTACGTCAACGGAATGTGAACAATTTCCCGAAAATTGAAATCCTTTGCAATTGTACTTCAAAAAATTATTTTTAGAAATTAAAACTCTACACTGGTTTAATAGATCTCAAGCAAAAGTCTAAATAAGATTTGGTGTTTTGTACTAGCTGATAAAGTGCTGAACTTAGTTCTATCTCATTGGGTGCGTTATGATGATGTCAATACAATGTTTATTTTCCTCCTTATACTTTCCAGAGACATTTCTTTGAACCTTTAAACATAAAACCTCTGATCACTTCGTGGCGTGTTATACCAATCTTCCAGGGGTGGATGCAGGTTTTTTTGAGGGTGATGCCTACATCTAAACCCTCCCAACACAGCTCACCATGGTTGAGCTGTGCGTAAAAAATTCTGTAATTGACTTTCCTTAGAGTGTCTGTAACAAGGTTTTAAAGCCTACTTGTTCATTTTTTTGCTTCCAAAAATCTACTAAAACCACACATTTTACATCAGCTACATTACGGAATAATCGACCATTAACAATTGGGGGAATCAACATAAATTAGCATGGAAAACACAGTATTGGAAATGTATATATTTCTAAAAATATAATTATGACTGTTGCAATCCAACGGTTCCATGATGAGGTTGTTTCGTTGAGCGAATTTCGTAGGCTCAAATGGGCGCTGTAAGTACTACAAGACCCATCACATGGGCCCATCTGGAAATATTGTTTCACCCAGGTTAGCACCTAAAAAAAAGCAAAAGAAGAGCGGGAGAACTGAACTAAATCTCAATAACATATATACGACTTTTTAATACAAATTTGAAGCAGAAGAATGTTAGAACCTGCTGTGATCCTTTTTTCGCAAAAGTCTACAGAAATATTTGTACACCAGGTTTAAAACTATGCTCATTGGTATTGAATACGACCCCTCATATAACGAAAAACTGATAAAACCGATATAACGAAAAACTCGTTATAACGAAACAAAGTTCATTTTCCATCGTTTGACTTGGAATTCTCAGATTTACGAACCATATTTTCTTTCCCAAGAACCCAAAATCGATATAATGAATTTTTCATGAAGATTGAGAGAAAACTAGAAAGAAAGTTTAAAGACTATATCAGCTATATGAACTAAATAAAAACAAAAAGCAATCCTGTGTTACGGATTTTAAAAATTAGTTGTAGCTAGTATTTCGTTTTTAAAATGATATTTTTTCTTTCGTCTTTCACTCGTTATTTTACGTTTTAAGTAAAGATCCAATAAGAATGCATTAATTAAGAAAAGAAAATACTTTTTTTCTGTTTTTTTTTTCGATATAACGAACTGTTTTCCATTGCCCATCGAGGTCCGTTAAATCGAGAGTCTACTATATAATATTTGCAAAATGTTATGATACTTTCAAGAGATTTTTCACACGTATTGGTAGTATAAAAGATTAAAAGTGATTCGAACTATTGTATTCTACCTCTCAAAAGAGCACATGTGAGCTTTAACTTTATGATGACTTACATCCAGTTACATAAGGTGAGGGTACAAAATGGCTAATAAGCAAAATCATTGACATAGCCCTTATAATGTCAATAACGTTCGCTTAAAAATACTACCACGAGCAGTGCATTAACTTACATCGACTGAAATAGAGCACATACTGGAAATACTGTTCTTATTACAAAATATGAAAGGCCCCAAAGAGTAAATGAGCCATGCTGGTTATATTGGGGAATATTGTCATTAAACCGTTTCCATTACGATTAAGTTCTGGTTCGGTTGCATAAGCATCAATGACAAAAAATGATCCCTTGTAGCTTCCTACTACGAAACTATAGGGTGGGCATGTCAATATAGCTATTCCATTAAGTTTTGACAAAGCTGAACACAAGCCACTCCTACCTTCTGATGAATATACAAGGGTGTAAAGAGTCAGTTACATTTCCCTTGGGTGACTCACGTTTTAAAGTATAATAAAATATACATAAGTTAAAGAAAATCAAGGTGCGATTAAAAGTGTTCTATTAAACCTTGACAGATAAACACCAACACAATAGTTGAGATAATGTTAAATTTAATTTAAAATTCACGTAATAACATTTAACATTAGCTAATAACGTTTAAATATTTATTTGATATAAGATATCCTACCAGAGTTTAAATTGTGAGCTCGTTCAACAGTACTACCTTGGTGAATCTTAAATGGATGTATCACATACAATGGATGATAGTCCAAAATTGATTTTATTTTAGTTAAAGAGGCTTTTGAATTAGGTTCGACTTTCATGCATTACTGAAAAGCCTCCTCCAAATTTATCAACTTTATTGCTATATAAGCTTCATACTGAGGTGATGGTTGCGGGTAATGTCCAAGTTATATCTTCTTTGTAATATATCTCAACGTGTCTCTGTTTTTCGCTTTTTCCTTTTTTGCGTCTTCTACATAAGGAGTTGGAAATTGGTGTCAGATTTATCAGACAACAGCATACCATACCTATAAAAACATTAACATTAAAATTTAGCCATGTTTCATCAATTTACGCATTAAAGCAGGTTTCCACTCAGGATAAAGTTCCGCGGATCGGACTGAATTTTGATCCACTCATGCTCAGTAACAACATAATCTATTTATAACTGATCCAAAATGATCCAGATCTGGATTTCGAAAAGTTAAATCACTTTTAATTTTTCGGTGATCCAGTTATGGATCAATTTGGAACACACCAGAATAAATCAATCGGTTTTCGAAAAACATATCACGTGTTACAATAAACACAACTTATATAAAACCAGTGGTAAAAAAGATAAAAATGCTAAACGACATAATTTCTCGTATGTACTTGGTAGCATTCGAAACTGTTCAGAAAAGCAGTCATGGTCAAATAAGCGCAAATAATTTGTTGGTAGGTGATATTCCCAATGTCTTTCTTGAAAAATCTTTCTCAGTCATTCTCTTTTATTTTTCTGATTAATATTAAGGCTAAAATTAATTTAAACTATTTATCATCGAAAAAAATACATATTATTTATTGGGTTCTCTTAATTCCATGGTGTGGGAACACCCTCAAAATAGTCGGGAGTACAAAAAAAATTACTGTAAGAACCCAGCCGGAAAATAAAAATATTTTTGATTATTTTGGTTATGGTTTTTTAATGTATCGTATTCTTGGGAATGAGGCGTAATAAACGTTATTGAGCTGGCGGATTATAGTATCTAGTAAGGCTTAAATATATGTGCTTTCGTTTTTAAGGTGGAAGTAAACTTTGTTCGATCTTACTGGGTATTGCGGCTGAGGTAAAATTTGACTTGAACGCCACTGTGCTAACAAAAAAAACAAGTCCTTAATTTTCAAATTCTGATGAGTAGTTTTGCTTCTATAGGCTTCATAATGAAAAGGTAAAAGCGAGGGAGTTTTTTGCTCAGCCATATAGTTGTTTTTAGCTCAGACATGAAAGGGTTAATGACAAAAGTCGTTTTTTTTCCAAAATTTTAAAGAAGTAAAATGAAAAATTTTTCTTTTGTGTTTTTTTTTTATATCCTTTCCGTTAAAAATATCCAGTTAGAATTTTACAACAAATTCCAGCAATATTTTTTTTACCCGGTTTAAATCTTTTAATCGATTCAAAGTCTAAAGACTTTGATTGAGGCAATATTTGCCCCGAATCGACATTTTACGTTCAACTAGAAAGCAATAGAATAGTGTCTAAACTTCCTTGGAACTTATGTTCAGACTTTTACAACAAAGATTAGCTCTCGAATAAACTTTTACACGTGAAAATTATGTCCAAGAGCTAATCTAAAATTTTAATGCCATTATGTTCGTTTTCCTCTCCGTTTCAAGAATAGAACGAGTAAAAGTGAGGCAGCTAAATCCTATCCATATAAAAAAAATTTTTCAATAGAGTACTATTTATTTCATTAACTTCTGACTTGTGCAATACGAAAAAATTTAGATTTACTAAAACAAGTGGAAAACGTATCCCGGGACGGATTTCGATCCGTTCCAGATCCGATCCAGTCCGATCTGCGAAACGTTATCCTGAGTAGAAACTTGCCTTAATAGATCTCAACTTCAAATAAAGTGGTGTTGCTTTTAGATAATTTTTATCATTTGGGTTTTAGGCAAATAATTTATTTACAGAACTCATCAAAACTCCACAAATCAGCTTTTTTCATTAAATCTACCAATATTTTTCAGGCCGCCTTTGTGTGTCAATTATTTTGGGGGCCATGAACGTTGGAGTGCCTATAAAAAATTAAAGAATTTAACCCTATCAACAAAACTCGCGCGCCTTTTTGTAAAACTGTCATAATATTTTTTGGAGTTTTGCAAAATATTCAAGGGAAAAAACATGTAAATGTTTTGTGGATATTTTGAATTGATAAGTATTTATTATGTAAACACAAAGTTGAAAATAAGATTTAATCATAAAATACGTACCAGTTTTAATTGACAAAACAGAATATATATTCTACAGACCAGAATATCAATTTTGCAGATTTTTGAGATTTTTGAAACTCATATCAAATCCTGTGAGCATCTAATGAAAAAGTAAATTTACAGGTTTAACTGTAATTGTAATTTGTAATAAATAGAGTAGGCTGAGTAATTACTTTATCAACATGTTTCAGGCACATAAAATTGAAAATATTGCAAATATTGCTTGAGGCACTCAGCCTTTCTTAGCGCCCCACCCATGATTTTGATATAATGGTTTAGCGGGTTTTTTGCTGCAAAATTATTTTGTTTAGAATACTTGCCATATAGCGTTTGAAATACATTTAGATTTAAAAAGTTTTAAATTTTCTAAATATTTCTGCATTATTTGCGCTCAATTCGTGAACTTTAATAGTTTCAAAAATATTGAATTTTGAAAAATATATAAATAATTTCATTTTCATTGGTTATTTTGCAAGTTATTTATTTTATTCATCAACTTGCTCAGTTCTTTTAAATCAGATATAGTATCAAAAAACACGTTGATTTTTCTTTTTCGCAAAAAATATTTTAAATAATTATTAACTATCAAAGATTGATTCACGTCAACATCAATTCCCTTAAGGCGTATTTGCTATTATTCGAAGCAAAGATGAAATTTATATTAGTCACGAAGTTTCAGCCGAAAATGACAACCGGTGTTTTTGATAGAAGAAAAACTACTAGTTGGATTGACTCAATCCCCCTTCCTAGTAGGAACATAAAAAAGCCTGAAATAAGGGTTAATGAATGACATAAAGTGTCCAACTTACGTATATTCGAGGTAGTAGTAGATTTGACGAATATTATCCTCAAGGTCGTCAAACTCTTACTCTACATCGGCAAATGGTAAGAACGCCAGGGCACATATAATTCGCATACAAAGTCAGAATTTCAGATCCTCTTGATACTGTTGTTGAAGACCAAGGCTTTGTATGTGTTTCCACACGTTAGCACATAGATGATAGAAGCAACCTTTTAATTTAAACTTCTACTTTGGTTGCACTCCTTTCAAAGTCAACCATAAACTCTACGGGGTTTTCGACTCTTTGCATAATTTCACGAAAAATACGTACGCATGTAGCCTGAGTTTTTTTCGGAAGCAATGTACAAGGAAAATTTTTGTCCCAGGATTGACCATGTACGGTGTAAAAACTCTTTTTAACTAAACTTCCTTTCCACTCTCTTTAATGTTAGTTTTTTAACAAAAAGAGGGATGCAAAGGAGTTGTTAAGACAGACGATCCAATGGGAAACGCGAGAAAGACGCATTCAGAAATTCAGGTAATATTTTTGACTGGATTTGCATAGGGCTAAGGTGTTTAAGTTTAAGTTTTATCCTCGCCGACTTTTTGTTAAAAAAACTAGCATTTAAAGAGAGTGGGAATTCACATATGTATATATATTTATTTTTTTTATTTCTGTCTGAGAAATTCAAGAATTCAAACTCAATTATGTTTATAAATACAAATCAATAGACATCATGATTCCTTTTTTGGAATACCACACGAAAACTGAAAAAAGAGTTCTGGACAAACTCTAAACGTACCATCTCCATACCAATTTTTACAACTCGACAAAAATCATAGAGTTAAGTCACTCCAATCCAACAATTTCGTAAATCTTCACATATTAAATAAAAACCTTATCATTTTTCTGTGTTGGTTTCCGACACGCTTTTGGCAATGTCCGAAGCATCCGAGCTGAACCAAAACTTTCTGTTCCACCGGCAGATCATATGTGTG
>JAUZNK010002383.1:0-11500 GCA_035046665.1 Euphysa ruthae
GTAAAATTTTCCAAAAATTATAATGACTGGTTTTGGAGAAAATAAGAAAACCATAATTTTTTGTACAAAAAATGGCCTTGTGCTTAACAGGTGACCATCCAGGTCAAAATAAACCCTCTATGTTCTTTCTATGGTCCTAAAATTCATGCAAAATTTAAGAAAAGTCAAGCAGGCATTTTTTGAGAAAATCCGAAAAATGTTGATTTTAAGCCTGCAAAAACCTATCACTTTTCTACCCTTATGGTCCATGGATGACTTTATAGGACTCTTGCTTTGCTTGGGGCCCAAAAAATCAGAGCTTTTTTTTTTTTTTTAACTTAAGCCCTAATTCAAAATTTATTTAAAGTGCAAATTTTTGAAAACTTTGTAAATTCTAGATTTCACCTTATTTTCAAAACTGTATAACTTTATACGAACTATTAGTTATCTTCCTTTAATAACATCAATTAGATATCTTTTATCACAAAAAAGAAAGTAACAGTAATTATAAGAAGCCTGAAAGCAAAACATCAATAAACTATATCAAGACCAAAAGAGCAACAGGTGCATTAACTACAATGATAAAAAAATTTAAAATAAAATGTATGATATTTATAAATATTTTCTCAATCTAACAACAATTATTTTAAATATTTATGTTTCTCAGTCTCACCCTGACGACAGGAGCAGATTATTTCCTGGGATATCACCAGAAAATTATTTCCATAAAAAAAAATTCCATCTTGTATTAAAAGAATACCCAAAAAAATGATGATTCTTTCCAAAAAAAAAAAATTCATCATCAACCTTTAGCGATTTTTTAACCTTGATGAACATAATAAAACATTAACAAAGATTTCTACACTTATTTCTTCGCAAAATAGTTTGCTAAAATTCCGAAATAGTTTGATATTAAAATTCCTACATGGTTTGATATTAAAATTCCTCCATGGTTTGATATTATGTTTTTTATTTTAAATGATAAGCAAACATCTGAAAAAAAGATTTTCCTCAAAACTTCAATTCTTTGAAAGCTCATTGAGTAAGTATGGCTATCATCTTGATATTGGTCACACTGAGAAAACAATCTTCTTATTTCTGGTCAAATTATTTCTAATCAGAAAAATTATTAATAAAAAATGTAAATAATATATTCTGTATTATAAATCAAACTTTGATTTACCTGGTCAGTATTTATATAAAATAACTCCAGCTTTTAATGAATGTCAAAAAAAAAAAACTAATTCCAGAGTTGATGAGAGAACATTTTCACTAAAAGAATGTGTGCCAAATGAGTTTAATTCAATTTCAACACTCTGCCAACAAAATCACATACGGCACAGATTTACAAAAAACTGCTGCGTACCGCTTAGTTGAACATATTGCAAGTTTGGTAAAACTGTATTATAAAAAAATGATAAAGTTTACATTACACATGCCATTCTATTTCATTCAAAACTTTCTTCTTTTTCAAGATTATATGTCTTCAAAATAAAAGTGAAATGACTTTTTAGAGATTTTTTGTCCAAAGTTGAAAACAAAACACTGAGTGGCATTATCAATTCTATAGAAAATACATCAAATGTCAAAGGTTGTGAATTTTCATGATCTACTTGTCTTTTTTCTCTTGGTTTACTTTAATTAATCTCATTCTGTCAGCTACTCGTGTCTATCGTATGTACCAGCTACTCATAAATATACCTTTTGTCTCCAAAATTTCAGCAGAATGAATGAATTTTTTGAATACATTTTTAAAACATACATTTTTGAGTAAATCTTATGTTTCGAGGACTGAGGCCCAACAACTTATAATAAATAATCAGGAGCATGCCAAAATAACCATAAATAATAAACTGTTTTTAGGTGCTTGGCTCGGCCAGTCATACACATTCAATACAGCACATCCCTCATTCTGTTATTTATTCATGTTATTTGGTGACAGCGTAAGTTTTAATTTAATTATTATTTTTTTTTAAATAAGTGGCTTCCTGCAAGATTTGGAGCTAATTTTAGGCTCGAAGCGTTAAAAATGGCGTTAAAAATCACTAACTTAATGACACCAAAGTGTTACTCATCTGCTGAGTGGGTTGATGCCCGGATTTGAACCCATGATCTTGTGGTTGGGAATCAGATGCTCTACCGACTAAGCAATGTACCTTACTTTAAAATACTTAGTTTTTATTAATATAGATTTACACTATACTACTTCTGGTAATAAAACTTTTATAAAAATGTGAAAAAGGCATGGAATATTCTAATTAGTAAAATCCATTAATGAAATAATATTAAAATTTATAATATAATTATAATTATTATAATATTTAAAATACATATCTCAGGATTTTATAAAAAAAAAGAAAAAAAAAGAAAAGTAATGTCAGTAATTTGTATTCTTAACACAATCATGTTACCAATAAGAAGAAACTTTTCAAAAATGATTTTATGAAAACTCAGACTATAACTAAAAGATTTATATGGCATTTGCAGCCCCTACTTACGATTCAGAACAAGCAACATGGCAAATAATACAAAAACAGAAATTCTTGATGAAAATCTAAAACCGCAGGAACAACTTCATTTTTTTTCAATCTGGGTGTTCTCTGCAAATTTATTTCATTTTATTTATTTCCAAAACGACATAAGCATCAGAGTTGATATCTGTATTCAAAATGATATTATTATCAGCACAACACAAAATGTAAAATAATTAAAAGAATTTGAAAGGAATTGATTTTTCAAGAAAAATAAAAAGTAATTTTTTTTTTGAGCTGCAATTCAAATGCTGCATTTCTCAGTCTTAACTTTAGCTTGTCTGCCATGGCCGAAATAATTTACAGCACACATTTCTTCAAAACGATATTATAATCAATAAATATTATCTTAAAAACAATATTTTAATCAACCGATATTTTCCGATAATTGATTATAATAATTATCACTAATTTCATCAGTTTCTCAAAAAATGACTAAATTAAAAAGAAAATGATTAAAACAATGTTGGAAAATAATTTGTTTGTAAATTTGATTAAACCATTGTATGAGCAATGAAATAAAAGCAGAAAGAATAATACACATATTTTTCAGGTAATGCAAAGCGTTAGCTGTTACCCGTGTGCTCATAATATTCAGCAAAAATATCAACAAACTCTTATCATAACTTTAAATACAGGTGGTTTGAAACCCACTCTTCTGTACTGTGTAAATAAATCACATTGCCAAGAAATAAGCGGTAGATTTAAATAAAAGTATAGGCGTTGGAAAGAAAACAGAACAATAAAATTTAAAATAAACCCATGCACAAAAGCTGAATGATGTTAAGATTAAAATTTTCCATGTTTTATTTTAAAAAATGTAAAAGATTATTTTAAACCTATGCATATGATGAATTTTTCTTTTGTTTAATGTGCGCTGAATGAAATATATTATGCAAGTATTCTATGCACGACACAATAAAACCAGAAAAACATTAATAAATCTACAAGCTTATTTTTTTGATAGTCTACAGTATATGTAAAAAACTAACTAATCTCTCAAGCGATTTAATTAACACTGTATTATAATACATAAAGATATCATACATAGGTAAGCTTACACAAGTCATAATGGATTTTTTAAAAATGTCCATTAATAAATATTCCGCTAAAATTTGTGAATTGTGAATCGCTTTTATTACTTGTTACACGAATGTCAAAAAAGATAAAAATAATCAAAAAATATGAAAATAACTAAAACATGATGAATGGGAGATAAATAAGCTTTAAAGAATGCATTACCGATCCTCATTAACACGTGCAACTACTTTTCCTAACAAAATGATCTTGGGGCAATAACTTTTCATCACAATCTGATGATGAAATATACTCATGTGAAAAGTTTTTAGAGGTTAAGTGAGAAGGACAAACAGTCCTTTTTGGATAAATTTGGGGGAGTTCATTTTGTTTTAAAAAAAGAAAAACCATTTACCGATTATCCTGACATTTTCACCTTGTTTAAGAAAGTTAATGTCCCTTCATTTGGCTCAAGTTATTCTACTCCCGATGCATGTGCCTATTTTCTGGAAAGGTTTTTAAAATCAATCTAGAAATTATAAACAGTTCAAACTACAATTCAATTCTGTCAGATGGTAGTACCGACTCATCTGAGACGGAGCAAGAAGCAATATATATATCCATATATATACATACATATATATATTGTTTGTAAACGATAGTCGCAGTTTCAAAGTTCTTCTCTATAGAAAACCTTAAACACGCCAATGCTGAAGACATCTAGTTTGTAATTGAACTGGCCTTTAACCGTTACAAAATCAAAAATCTTTACAACAGACTTGTTGGGTTAAATTCTAATTTTGCTAGTGTTAACTTTTGTAAGAAATAGTGTAAGCATTAGGATGAAAGAACTTTCTCCTTGGGTTGAATTAGTTTATTGCTTCTCCCATGGAATAAAGTTTAGGGTTAAAGATGGGATTTCTGCTAACTCGTTTTTTCATTGAAGACACTGTCTAAAATGTAATGGTACTACAAAAAAAAGCCTGAAACATCTTACTTAACTTAGAGAACTTAGTGAAGCGTACGAAAAATCGATTCCGCAACCAATGCTTTCAGCCGGTACTCATTGGATAGACCACAAATACTGAGCCATGGATATTGTTTGCAAAAACTATAATGCATATATTACACACCTAGAATCAATGGACAACACAGATTTTCAGCGTATAATGAGGGAAGAGATCAAAGATTCTTTCTCCTATTCGTCGTTTGGCACTTTCATTAAAAGAGCAAAAAAAATCCAGTAAAAGTAACCCGTAGAATAACCCGTACAGTTTACTTTGACAGTGTCAAAGTTACAAAACCTAACTGAAAACTCTTTTGTTAAAAAGATGAGATCAAGGCTCGAAACAAGTCCCTTTTAAACCAGGTCATATAAAAAAATCAGAATAAGGCAATATATTTACCAAGGCATAAAAACAAACAACTATCAAGTGGCGATGAACGTGCTCGTAAAATATATACCGAATTTATTGCTGGCATTTCTATTACTGTGGAGAAGAGGTTTTCGCCTCTATTTGAGTCAACAACATTCAAGTACCTGCTCCTTTAACTTGATACATCTGCTCAGCTAACAGATAATCAACCTGGTTTTGGTAATAATTATCAAGAAGTATAATAATTCATTGTTGAAAAATAAATGCGAATTAGAATTTTTTCTTAATGAAAATATTTCAATTGAAGATTAAGCACCTGAACTGGTAATTGATCTTTGTGGTCTGAAAAGTCAAGGAAATTAACTTCAGGAGCCTATTCGAATTATCCAGCCAAACGTATAAAAACAGGACCTGACAATTACGTTGATATAGCTTCTTTGGCAATGCCTAACTGGGAAGAAAGACATTCTGATAGTGAAATTAATTTTTCAATTGAGTAACACTTTTTTAAAGCTAGAAAATGCAGAACTCACTTTATAGTTATAAATTGTTCCTAGTCTCTACCTCTATAAGATATAAAGAAAACAAGTTTTTTATGCTTTAAATGTTTTTAGATTGGTTTAAAATAGATAAACAACGAAGGCATGTTGTGAAAAGAAAACTTTTCAAAAAAGGCAAACTTATAACTTGCTGATTTAAATCTTTAATTTTTCTAAATCAGTTATGTTTTTATTTTACACACTACTTACACATACTCTTTTTATAAACAGCAGTGAAAGATGTTTTTATGAAACGGTATGAAATAATACATTTGCGGTTTGTCTTATTCACTGATCTATATGATAACTTAATATTATACAGATCAGAAGTCTTAATCTTTGTGACCGGAAATAACAACTTAATCTTTTTTTTTTTTCTTGTTTTCTACGGCAAATTTAAAATAAATAAAATTACATCTAATTATTAGTAAAAACTGCTTATTGTCACAACGCAACAACGTAACAACGCAACAACGCAACAACGCAGTTTTATGATATCAGTTCAAAAGATGTTAAAATACATAATTGTTACTGCCAGACACTCCCTTATGTCATTATTTGTGGCCATCAAAAAAAGTAATTGTTGATATTTCTAGGACTGAAATGCTTAACTACAAACTTTAGACAAAATAGCAAATTAAAAAATACTTTTAAATTATTTTTTATGAAAAAAATTAACGTTATTTTGATTATATTTGAAATTTTTAATGATTTGTTAATAACAAATAGTTAATTTTGCTGTTTGAAATTAAGTAAGAACAATCAATTTAATTTTTTTTTTTTTTTAATTTGGCCCTTCGTAAATGCATGCATTTATATCACAATATTAAAATGTTAAAATGGTTGAATATTTTATATCGTTCATGTAAAATGACATTGCAATTTCTTTTTAAATTTTATATTTTGAGATCGCATTAGTGATTAATTTGTTAATTCGCCCCCGCCCCCCCACCCCGAATCCTGAATTCTTTAAACACACACAATTTTGTGACTTCAATTTTTTCCAGAGACGCCTGCCTAGCCAGTAAGCAAACAATTTTCCATGTAGGAGAGTAGGAGAGTTGTGCAGAATATAACATAACTAATTAAAGTTAAAAATGGTGGCATTTTTGAATGTTATTATGATGAACACTAAATTTAAATTTTTATCTTTTTTGGTATTGTAAAAGCAATTATCAATGTCGGAAACAACTGTTAGAGCCATTCTAAAGGTATCAAATTATAAAATTTTTTCTGTGCAGCCTAACCATGGTGGGCTGCACTGGAAAGGAAGGGGAGAGGAGCGCTTTAATCAAAAGATTTACAGCAAATCACTATTTAAATATTAATTGGAGCCCGGTATAAACAGATTTTTTTTACCATCAAAAAGAAACAAAACAAAGATGAAATCACATCTGAATAAGCTAATCATTTCAAAGCTTTATTTGATACCGTCGTGTTATAAACAACAATAATGACGACCGTCCTGGTTTATCCCCTCTAGACAATATGCCTGCAGTAAAAATTGCTTCTTCAGATGCCATAAAACTAGCCATATCACATTTGAAAAATAACAAATCTCCTGAACCATTCTATATACTAGCTGAACATTTAAAACATTCTATCTATCTATACTACCTGAACCTTCATCAACTTCAGAAATTGTACAAAAAATCTTTAAATGATCCGAATAATTACCATCTTACCAGTGTTATACCAATACTTACAAAATTGCTTGAATATTTTATTCTAATTATAGCTGATATTTCAACAAGCCACTTGTCACAATATGGATTAAAAAGTAACAGCTCTACTCTGCATGCAGAATAATTGATAAGTGAAACAATAAAATCCTATAACAATAATAATTCACCTTTCAACTTTCGATAGCTGTAATTGGAACATTTTGTTGAAAAAGCTTTATTTTGAGAAAAATATACCTCTCAGCATAGCAAAAGTTAAATCATCACTAATTAGGCACTGCATCAATTTCATACAAACGACATTTATCAAGGAGTTTGTCAAAAATCGATAATTTCACCACATCTTTACAAAATATATAACGAAAGCCTCCTAAAGGAAATATCTAACGGCAGCTCAGCTGGCACTTCCATTTATGGTAATTACACAAGTATCGTAGCCTACACCGATGACATTATCTTATTAAGTACTACACTAACCGGACTTCAAACACATCAATAAAAGTGAATCACACGCACAACCGAATTTTATTAAAATTAACGCAACTAAAACTGAATTTATGATATCTGGAAAAAGCTTTCTTAAAAAAGCTTCTATTACCATTAATGATACTGTAGTAACCCTTAGCAACAAACATAAACATCTTGGTTTTAAATAGGAAAATAATAATAATAAAAGTAATAAAGCTTCCCTAAACAATATAAATTTAAACGAAAGGATATTGCAAGCCAAAAAAAAAATGGAATTCGCTTTTCATCCTAGCACAATAATACAAATACATAATGCATTAATTATACCTAAACTAACATATGGCCTTGATATTTGCAATTTTACAAAATACTCATTTAAACTTTTGGAAATTATTGGAATATCAATCTTAAAATCTTATTTCAACATTTCTAAATAGCTACATGCACTTTTTAATATCTACGAAATATCTGTTACCATAATTCGTAATAAGCTTAACTTATTTACAAGATTGATAAAAAATGAAAATACACTTTCAATAATTTTATCACAACTAGAAAACCCTATTCAAATAAACAGTTTCGCTTACGAAGTATTTGGTTGCTGCGAAATTCAAAGTCGATTTCTATAACCGTCTGATACATACTGAGAAAGTCAAACTATTTAGTATCCATGATTATTTATCCAATGATGTCTATAACACTTTAACATTAGAGGTTTCTGGCATGTTAAAGATCAAAGACAAATCTTTAAAGCGATGTTGGAAGAAATCATCATAGTTCTTTAAAACTTTCTTTGAAAATTTTTTTACCCTGTATCTTGTATATTATGGGTATTTATTAGAAAATATTATTATAAATAGCCATTGTTGGATCAAAACCTATTTATTTAGGGCCTTGCAAACTGAGCCTATTATAGTTTACAAAATAGCTGAGATG
Organism: Euphysa ruthae; assembly: GCA_035046665.1. Classification (NCBI taxonomy): domain Eukaryota; kingdom Metazoa; phylum Cnidaria; class Hydrozoa; order Anthoathecata; family Corymorphidae; genus Euphysa; species Euphysa ruthae. The sequence goes on from JAUZNK010002383.1 coordinate 8,529, forward strand.
ATGAAGTTATTAGAAATAACATTTATTATCTCATAAAACTTTGAAATGGTGCATAACTTCTTGAAAAAAAATCAAAATTTCTTCTTTACATATATAAAATTTGACTCATTTAGGAATCTGGGTAAAGACCTTGATAGAAGATCAGAAATAGTCATGCGGATAAAAAACTTACTCTTTTAGGTTTGTGTCTGATAAATTTTTAATAAAAGCAACCAAAATTTAAAAAAAATAATAATAATAAATGAAATTTTCTATAACCAAACAAACAACTGCAGAACCATAAATCATTTTGAAAATGAGAAATTGTCATTTTTAACCTATTTAAAACATACTCAACTTATCAGAAATATTATGGGAAAAATAACCTCTATAGTACCATAGCTTTATGCAGAATTCTAAAAATAATAATGAACACACTTTTTGAAATTTTTAAAAATAATATTTTTAGCTTTCAAGTTTTGTTGTACATTTTTTTTTTTTTATGATGCTATCCAGGTAAATTTGAGGTGTTAGTTAGGTCTAACCAAAAAATTTAGCATCAAAATAAACAAAATTTATAACGCAGCCAAAGATACAAACGCATGACTTTAACATATTAAAGGCTTCTCACTTTAACATATTAAATTTCAAACTTTAGTTTTAAACATTCTCAGGAAAAAAAAATGACAAAAGAAACTTTCTTTTGAAAGTTTATACTTACATTTTTGGAGTATAAATCAGAATCAGATAGTGCTCTCTTGAGTGTTCCGTTGTGTGATAGACACTTACGTACTATGGGTTGTCCAAGCTCTGTGCGTTCCCTACTCTCATTGAGAGCACTAAATAACACCATCCTACAAGCAATCTTTTGCTTTAATTTTCGCTCTTGCATTTCAACAGCTTTCTAAAATCAAATTAATATTAACTAAGAATAAAAAAGATAAGATTTACTAAAATATTTAGCAATACTTTTTATTAATTTCAATGTAATGTAACAAGTGTCTAATAAACCTAATTTTTTTATTATTTCTGCCATCAAACTCGCTGAAACCAAGTAAAAAATTTGTTTATAAAATAAACATTGATCATGATAGGTTGAGAAAAACTGTCTGAAAAGTCTTTAAATTTGTGCCAAAACTCAATTTAGCCCCTTTTAGAGTAGCTGTCGTTAAATGATGGCAAAGAGAACTTTTTATTTTATACGGTTTCAGTCATTTGATGGAAAAACCTATTAAATAAAAACGAATTTCATTTGATTAAACCCTTCTACTCTGCGGCAGTAAAAAAAAAAAAACCAACAACGGATTGCAACATTCATTTGATTGCCAGTGATATTGTTCACCTTGAAGCAAAGCATATCCAAAATAAGACACAAACAGATTTAAGCTTTAAGAGCTCTCTTCCAGTTGGAGCAATAACATATCATTGCACATTACAATTTTTTTAATTCAGGTTTTTTATTGAAGTATGATTTTTGAATTAAACCTAGGGTTGCTAAAACAAAGGTATCCATTAAATCTCAAATTAACCCAAAGATATTAGAAACATGGCTGAAACAAATTTCTTACCAATGGTTGCAACAATTCGGTATTTAAAGATGTGGAACGGTGTGTAAATTGCATTTTATTTAATGGTGGAGTTAACTGATTACTCACAGAAGTTAAACAGTTTACAGTTTGCTTATTTAATTCTGATGTTAACTCACTGTTTATTTTATTGAGAAATAATGATAACTCATTGCTATTAACAGGAGTAGAAAAATGCTTTAACTTTTTATCCAAGGCCAGCTTTAACGCATTAACCGGAGTTGAATATCTCTTATTTAAAAGCTTACAATCCATTATGGCAGTAAAACTTTCTAAAGCTTTATCATAAGTCTTTTACTATATCGGTATTAAAATTCCTTTGAAACTCTAAAATATTACATTTCACCAAAATAATGAGTGAGAAACCGAAACTGAATTTAAATAAAACTGATTGTCAACATTAATGTTCCTAACAAATATCTCCTCAAAGTAGTATGCATATATACATACATATGCTCTTGATAACATGTATGTAATAAAATAGGTTTGAATAATACCAAAAGATGAAACTAAAAAATCTGGAACATAATAGAAGAGCAAGATTTAAAAGAAATAAAAGTAATAACAGAGAATTGTAGTTTTGTCATAAGAAACATGCAGTTTGCAATATCATAAGTATTCTAAAAAAAGGAAGTGAATAACAATTTTATAATAACAACAATAATTCTACTTGTGCTGTCTGCTACAAAAATTAACATGCCAAAATTGTGGAGTCTTTGAATAGGACTTCTAAAATTTCTAAAGAATTTTTGTTAAAACTCAAAATCTATCAAAAAAAAAAAAAAAAAAAAAAAAAAAAAAAAAAACAACAACAAAAACCTTCCCCTTCTCTTCTTCTTCTTCTTATGCAGTTTTATTATGTATACACATTTTTCATGCTAGCTGTGGTTTCCCTCTAAGTAAAATTTCAAACCTTTTTGTAACATTTTTTGCAGCAAAATTTTGAAATAACTTGAATACAGTTAATACTCAAGTCAATGTCAGATTTAATCCATTAAAGAGCCTATAACCAATGAATAGCCAGTGGCTAAATTCCTAGCTGGGCCATGAGTTAAACATAACCACCGCTTAACTTGTTAAGCTTAACTTGACAACCATTTACAACTTAGCTGGTATGATGGAGTTCTGGGTTAGCGCTATTTCTGCAAGGCTATTTTTAATGCTAATATACTGGTGAATCTAGCATGCAAATTTAGGTGTTAAGTTATGTAGGGAAGCAAGATAAGGTCGCTATACTTGAGGCTATTTAACCCATATACCCTGGTAATTGAAACAATCCAAACATATCTCCATGATTAAAACTGGTAAAAGCTTTACCAGTTTGAGACCCAATTTTCTAAAATATAAAATTTTGACAAAATTAGAGTATATTTAATTATTTATTTATTTGTTTATATATAAGATCGG
>JAUZNK010002384.1:0-11500 GCA_035046665.1 Euphysa ruthae
TATATATAATTTTTTTTTTTTTACTTCTAAATGAGGTTATATTTCATTCCTGTTACCATTCAATTTTTCTTGCAAACCCAAAAAACCCAAAAAAGTTTTTAGGAAATCTTACAACTAAGAAGAATCTGTGGTATAGTAGTAGCAAGCTACAAAACAGAATATTAGTGACCGCAACCAATGACAACAAAATTTTCAAGACAAAAACGCTTTTTAAATGCTTTATTAGAAGACACCAATAGGTGCAAAGGAAATCATAAGATCAAATTTATATGATATAAATACTGCATGTATGCATTTTACAGTAGAAAATGTGACTTCATTCAACTTGGGCACCCAAACATGTCATGTTCAGCAAATATTTTCTAATAACTTAATATACAAAGCGGAACCATATCTTTAGAAAAACAGTTTTTTCTACAAATAATTCCAAAATACTAATTTCTGCGACTCAAAAGTTTTAAGTTTGACCCTAATAAAGCAACTTTATGGTTTTCGCAGGAATTCAGCAAATCTGTGTAAATGTAAATGAAAAATATTGTTTAAACATGCCCAAGCTTTCCCAAAACAAAAGAATAACATAAAATCAATACAAACCTCACATAATGTGTATTTCTGGCTATAAAAAAGGAATTAGGCTTGCTCAAAAGTGGAAATAAAATTGATTTTAAACTTGTCTCGCCTAATTGCTATTATTTATAATTAAAAAGTGATACCAGAATAATATACTTAAAAAGATATCAATTATAGCAAATTCAATAAAACTAAAATATATAAAACATCATTCATTATAGCCAAAATTCACCATACCCAAACTTTCTGCAAGATGAAACAGGTGTTGTCTTTCCATTCCTGTGTACTGACTAACTGTTACAACACAGTCTTTCAATGGTAGTAGAGCGTCATCTTTAAAGATTGGACGGAAAAGATAACCAGAATCAACATCAATAAATTCTTCGTTGTCAATACACTGCTCTAACCAACAAACGGTGACCTTAAATAAACTATACTTTTAACAACAGAAAAGACTTGGGTAAGATCTATTTCATCTATATTTAATTTAAATATAAATACAATTTTCCCAATCTAGCAAATTTTGAAATTAACTTCAATCTCATTTAAAAACTCTATTCAAAACTAAAATATATATAGAGCAGTTAAGGAAAAACAAAGCAATGATTTCATGTATGCAAAACAAAATATTTTCTGCAAGAGGTGAGCATTGAGTTTAGACAAAATTTTAAAAATATTTTATTTTAACTGTATATGAAGTTAACTTAACATAAATAAAATGCTCCAAGTATTTTTAAAAATAAGTCAAAGATAGCAAAGATTGCTATTTCAAAATTAAAGGGAGAAAGTAGTTTTCTAAAAGAAATTAATCTGCAAATCCTTCCCGAGAAAATAACCATTAGATGTAATTAACAATTAACATCACGAAAAAAAAAAAAAAAAATGCACAAAAAAAATGGGGCTTAGCCTAAAGCTGTGCATTTGTGTAAAAGATGGAAAAACTGTTTAACTTTTCTAATGAAAAAACAGCAAAAATTGATGAAGAGTGAAAACCAGTGCTTAAAATCTAGTTTTTCCCTGTAGATGTTGTAAAGAGAAAGCTACATCTTAGTACTCATCTGTAATGATGTAATGATTATTTTTTTACTTAAGTTACTTATTTTATACTTAAAATAACAGAAAATATTCAGAAATCAGTGCAGACATTTTCTGAAAGCCAGAAGAATGATCACAAAACTATTTTAAATGAAGCAACTATTAAAGTTTTAAAGCAAAAACGACTTTTCAGAATTTATCATTAAAATTTTTTTGATAACTTTTACCTGAATTTGAGTATAAAAAAGACAACCAGATATTAAATTCACTGAACCTATGATTTGAATCCCAAAATATCTCAAATCACATCAATCTCTAAAAAAGGATGAAACTATGAGATAAATCTATAATTAAATCAATTCAAAACAGCTGTTAATTCCGATTATTTTTCAGAACCTTGGAAAAAAATTAAAACTGCCCCTATTTACAAAAGAGTCTTAAAATGTGGTAAAAAGCTATCATAGACCAATATCCTTTTTGCAAACATTTGAAAGGTTCAGTATCACTGTCAAGTAACCACAGCTGTTTTTGTGCAGGCTGCTCTCAAGATTCAAGTACCAGTGTACTTATATCTAGCCAATTATAGCAAAGTAATTACAGTAATTTATTCAATTTTTTAAAAAATTCAAAATATAAAATTAAGACTACACCACTTTAAACAACCTCATTTGACAAAGACGACTGGAGATTGCTGCAACTAAATTTTAAGAATCATTTTGGATTACAAAAGTATTACCTATGTATTAAGTATCCTATACAGCAAATTGATGGTGTTAGTTGGAAATAATCTATTATAAATATCAAGGAAATTACAGAGAGAAAATAAAGTAACTAATAAGGGGGAAAACAGGAAACTTAGCAAAAATTATGCTCTGATGAAATTTTAAGCTAATCACCCTTACTCCACAACATTAAGCTGAAAACACTAGTTAATTTATGCTACAATATTTTTTAAAAATATGTGACTATAAAAATAATAATTTTTCAAGCAATTAATATCCACTTGACCCGTTTAATTCTTTTATGACACCAATCAGAAATTCTTTTAGATGGTTGATGTAAGTAGCACAACATGCAGACGTCAACTTTTGTCAAAAAAGTTCCAAACAATTAAAGAATCATTAAAATTTGATTTTGCTGCTTTTTTGATTTCTGATTTTATTGAACTTCTTTAAATTTTCATATCAGGGCTTTATGTAGGTATTGGAAACCAGTTGATAACATTTTTAATAAGGGCAGCTCTAACAGGTCAACTTGTGCTCTTGGGATAGTTTTCTTGAAAGAAGCAGCGCTGACCTATTAACTGACAAGGAAATGTAGTAAGAACTGACACTAAATTATTTAATATAAAATTTGGGATATGATATTCCATTAAAGATTACGATGAGTGAAGAGCCCCTTTTGAATATATCAGCACATACATGGCCTTTATTCGGTTATTTTGGCTTTCATCCTTCTGAAAATAAATTGTAGCATTTTGTTGCTGACTGTAAAAGAGATGCCACCTGACAAATAGAAATCAATAAATTTGCCAGTATCCTTCCACTTTTTAAGCAATATACAAATAAACAGCATGCCTCTGAATTTGAATAATGTAAAATAATAAAACAGTCAGAGCAGCATAGAAACAAAATCAAAGTGATAAAGTGCTTCATGATTTTAAAAAGCATTGCATTGAAATATTTTTTTTCAGTTCTTTAAACGCATTGAGTGTAGCCAAAGCTAAAAATTTATCTAAAATATAAAATTACTATATTAACTTATTTTAAAGATGAGGGTGCTATTCTCTTCTTTCACTCCAAATTTCAAAACAGCAAAGCATGAATAGCGGAACCTTTTAGAACCCTTTTTCTTTTCAAAAAAATTTTAATAATCTCTTCTTTGTAACTAAATATACAATACTTTATGCGAACTTGGTATACCAATGTTTTATTGTTGCTCTTTTTTTTTTTCTTTTTTGAGGAAAACATGGTGATGTGCAGCTTTAAATTATTCAACTCAAGGAAAGCGTTTATCAACCAAGGGATAGATCCAGAAATATTTTTAGGCTGACAGCCCACCTCTGAAATACAGTAGCTCTAAAAAAAAAAAAAATAATTTATAGAAGTAAAAAGGTGGTTACAGAGATACCCATTTTGCATAAATATCAAAATACTGTTTTGAGAACAATACAGTTTGGTAAGGAAAATACTGTAAAATTTAACTACGCTTTAAGGTAAAGCGTAAAGTAAAGTTTTTAGGTAAATTTCGGACAACTTTTGAAAATTGGAGCAATGCAATCTTGAAAGACGTCTTACATATCAAAAGAATGCAAAAGTACAAAATTGAGTGGGGATTAAGAAATGGGAAACACAAATAAGATTAAATTATACTTACACAATATTTTCTTGTCTTTCTGTGATATATAATGCTATTCTATAAAGCATATTGAAACAAGAAGAATAAAAATCAAATGGAATAACAAGTTTATTAATTAGTACGAGTAAAACACTTTTCCATAACTTTGCATAAACATGCGTTTCTAAGAAACTTTCTATTTAATCTATTAAATTTAAGGATCGGAAATGGGTAAAAAAAAACAATACAACAACAATGAAATTAAAATAACATCTGCAGATGAGAGCGGAATATGACAGTTTTAAAATGGCAGAAATTTGGAAGAAAATTTGGTTTCGCTTATCTATAAAAAAACATGAACCAATTTTCTATAGACTTCCTAAAAAATTTCTTAATGTGGTGTGTATTGTTTTGATTACTTCCCTTGACCATTATGAATGGACAGCCCTCTAATATGGGTTGTAAGAGTAAAACCTTATTTATCTATGGACATAATTATAGAATGAAAACCAAGCCATAGCTTTCAAAATTAGTTTGTTTTTCAGTTTTTTTCACTTAAAAATATGCTATCATGCTGATAAATCAAATTATTAAACTGCAATAAAAAAACTCCAGTTATCAATTTCTACAAAAATATCTCCCTGCAAAACTTTCTCAAGGTGTTAAAAACTTCAAAATAATATTTTGCTTTGGGTATATACCCAGTATAACTTTTTTATTCAGTATGGTGAGAATACATAATACATTTGTCTTTTACGTTTATAATAAACAAAAGTATTACTTCTTAGCAACTTTCTTCCAGCAAATAGAAGTCTCTTTGTACCCATTACTATCAAATCAACTCTCTTGGTTTTTCTGTTATAGATATTGAAGTGGGAGTTAACAGCTACATTCTGTAACTATGCATGTCAAAGAAAAAAATAATAAAAGAGTTGTTTGTAATCTAGAAAGAACACAGTTGCTTGTTTATTAACAAATAAAAACATTGCGACAAATTATAAATTATAGAAAAAACAACGTGATGTCACGTATTTGTGATGTCACGTATTACTTTAGTAAACTTTCTTTTACTTATTGTTTTTAATTATGCACTTTTGAAATTCCGATAGAATTTTTTTGTCTGATTGTCAATTGTACTAAATCTGTATAAACATGAGCTTTACTCCCATGTTCTGATTGCTATATGTCATTCTATCATAAGTCTGCCTCCTGCCGCAGTGAAGAAGCAGTTATGTTTAGCCTAGGATCTGCACTTCAGTGTCGTGACTAATTCCTTTGGAAATGAGTAACATGTGCCAAAGTACTAGACAGTTACTGTATTAAATGTAGAAAATGCTAATTAACTGTATCTGAAATTAATTTAAATGTTACATTTAAGCAACTTAAAACTAAAAATTTAACATAAAAAATGTATAAACTTATCAATTTACCAAAGCATCATTACTGCCTAAAAAATTACAAAAAGGCGTTCATGTAAAAATTTCCCCAAAGCTATAAAGAGAATTTTTTCTTATAACAAGGCCAGTTGCAAGTATTTTTGAGGTATTCTAAATGCTAAAAATTTTAAAGCTTATGCTATTCCATCACATCTCTATGTACCCTGAAAATATCCTTCAGATGTTAAATATACCATTATGTTTGTTTACATTTATATGTTAAATTTACTCGACAGCACTTAAATATCACTTGACAAATTCACATGACACATGACACAAAATAATTTTTGTTTTTATTTCACTTCCTGTTGCAGTCAAACGAAATCTAAAAAACATGGCAAATATTTTTATGTACTCAACGCAAGAAGCGTACATTTAATCAACAGCAGTACACTTTCTACTAATTGCTTTTGACGATTTTTTTTTTTTTAAACCAGGACTCTTTCTTGATATTTCCAAAAAATTTGATAAAATTTAGTAAAAAGCTACACTAATCAAGCTTAACAGGTATAACTTTATACTATTCTGGAAAAATCATCTATTAAATTAAATTACTAAAAGTGAATTCTTTTAAATGATCTGGTTTGTTGGATGTTAATACCAGAGTGTTCAAACTTTTCAGACAATACTTAATAAATTCATAAAATATTTATAGAGAACACCTCCTTGTTTTCAAAAGTATAAAAAATGAAAAACTTTTTAAATATAAACACTTTTAAATATAAACAATTAATGTTATTATGATTAGAAGGTGTTTTAAAACTTCTTTTAATCTGGATCCTAAACAAGAGGTCATTATGAGTGGTATTTAAACCAGCAACAGTAAAAAAAAAATCCATACAATATGCTTGAGATGTATGTATAACTGGTGAATGGATGAGATTGAAAGAAGCTTTACCAGAATTTTAAATTCCACAAATTACAGAAAATTCTGAAAAAATAAGTTATACCTCTTTTGGATGAATTTTTATTTTTTCATCAGAGTATGTTAAGGGGACAACGATGTGGTCGGCTTCTTTAGGATCACTTGTAATAACTCCAGAGTAGTCTTTGATTAATTCCTTGATGTTGAGACTCTGTTCTTCATTGAATCGTTCCACAATAAATTTGCGATGTTGAAAAACATTTGGAACACAGTCTGTAGTATCTTCATTTATCATAGCAGAAACTTCTTTGTTAATAGCTGAAAAATTAAGATTTAAATTAAAATTAAAATTAAGTTACTAAAGCAAAAATTTGCTTAATACTTAATCCAAATAAACAGAAATCTATTTATGTTAATAAAAAAGGAACCAGGATAAATTTAAATGCAATATTTCAAATCTAGAAGAAAATTCACAAGCATAGCGTAATATCTGTCAAAGACTAAATATTAGAACAGATGCGCATATGGTATCTTATTCACTTTACAAACAAAAAAGAATCAGATAAATAAAATTAAAAAAAAAAAAAAAAACTTACAAGTACAAAAAGTTTTTGATGGAACAGGGATAACCTGGGACAATCTCGTACTCTCATGGTTATTACCAGGTAAATATTGACTTAACAATGTGCTGTCTTTATCCTCAACAGCATCGTTATCAAGGCTAAAAGAAGGTGCAGTAGCTATTGGTTTCTTTTCAACAGTAATAGCTGCTGGAGCTTGAAATAAATCATCAAGGTCATCTCTCTTTCTAGATGAAGATACCAGTAATGAGTATTCTAAAGAAATTTATAGTTAAAAACAAAGCTTTTCAACAAAATAAAGGAGATATTACTAGATATTATCAAAGTTCCACCAAAAATTTCATTTCTGGGAATTAGATTCTATGTCTGTCAGTGAAATGAAATGTTTGAAAAAAAAAAGTAACAGATTTGCAAAAGACACAGGCATATGAGTATGCAAAAAAATCTTTCATGGAAAAAAAAAAAAAAGTCGCTTTTTGAATAATTTTTCATATTTTCCAAAATTTTTTACTGTTTTCTAATCTATTCTAACTGATAAACTCCAAAAAATAAGGTTTCAACCATGCTATCTCTCATGCTATAAATAAATAACACAAGTTTAAAATAAAAAAAGCTAGTTGAATGCTTAATAGTGGTTTATTTCCAAAGTTGGTCAAGGGGTTAATCTTCAGAAAAAGTTTTTATTTATAAACAATTGTCTCACCACAATGAACTTAAAAAATCTGCTGTGACTAACTAACAATTTTCCTGCAGTACTTTTATAGAACTGCAACTGTTAAATTGCAAGTCCTAAAATGTGTTCATCGGTAGAAAAGGTGCTATGGTGCTATGGTGCAGTGTTAACTCAGTAACTTAAAAACTTAGCTCCTGAATAATGGTATTCTGCACAAAGGACAGAGAATCATAATTCCATTTTCTATGCAAAAAGAAGTAAAGAAAAGATTTCACCAAGCTCATCAAGGCATTGAGAAAACAAAATTATGAGCAAGAGTAACAGTATTCTGACAGAACATCAACAGGGAAATCGAAGATATAGTAAAAATATGTAAAAAATGTGAGATACTAGCTTATCCATTTCAAGTAGTGGGTACTGATCTATTTCAATGAAACGCACAAAACTTCATCATCATAGTTGATGACTATAGCCGATATTGGGAAATAGAGAAGATGTACAACATAGAACAGAAAAAGTAATAAAAATGCAAAAAATGCAATAATGGGCATAACACAAACACTTCGAAATGACAATGGTCCACAACTCACATCAAAAGAGTTCAAGAAGTTCAATCAAAATTTGGGAATTCCAACACATCTATTCTACATTACCAACAGCCAAATGGAATAACAGAAAAACATCCAAACGGTAAAGAATATGCTAACCAAAGCTAAGGAATCTAACAAAAATCCATATCTAGCTATGCTTGAAATAAGAAACACACTTGCAGATGGATTCAAGTCATTGGAAGAAGCTTTAAACCAATTCTACCCATAAGTCTACAATCATTGAAGATAAATCTAGTCAACTCAGAAACATTTCAAGAATGAAGAACAGATATACAATACAATCAGAAGAAATATATATTTTGATCACAACACAAAGAAACTGAACAAACTACACACATATGATACAGCTAGAATGTGAATAAAAGAAGAAAAGCAATGGAAACGGAATACGATAACAAAGGTACTTGAAGAATCAAGAAGTTACCATGTAAAAACAGAAGAGGGACGAGATCTCAGATGTAATAGAAGAGACATTATGAAGGAAGAGGAAGTATTGAATTCATCTGTGTCAGAAGAGGAAAACTCTTGACAAACCAAGTAAAGTGCAAAGCAAGAAACTACAACATGTATGAAAGAGATCGATAATGGAAAACATATCCCAGACGAAACTCCAACACACATACAACCACAAACAAAGGATAAAGTAGCAATAAACGGTAAGGATGCCTCATGAAGACACCGCAACGTTTCAAGGAATAAATTAAAATTTCAAATAAAAAAACTCTCAAGAAGCAGAGATTTGATAAGTTTAGATCACATGATACAAAGGCAGTGTGGCCTAGTGGTAGCAAATTTTCCGATAATATTGTATTGTAATGGAAAATGTCATGGGTTCATATCCACTCAAGAGCTAAAACAAAAAATTTTCGTTAGCGATTGTTGCCATAGCACAAATGGGAGCTTTAAATTGAGCCACTGCCCTATTCGACGATAAGATCATTCAGATCTTCTTCCGAATTAAAAAGATACATAATCGAACACAATCAAAAAAACACATTTAATGAACATTATTGCATGTTTATAGGCACATAGTAATTACACTAATTACCCTTAACAACTAATAACGGTAGTAATTAATCTATCATATTTAACATTACTATTTCATGACAACATAATTATTCATTATTCTCTAAGGAGTTTTGTAAACTTGGTAATAATTTTTATGAAATATAGATAAAATTCAAAGTATAATAATGAGTATTCTCTGATTTAAAGAAAATCATAACAAACTCTTTCATATATGATTAACTTTTTAGAGTTCTCTTCTTTTAAGGAAAACATAAAATATCTCAAGATGAATTAGTTGGCCATTGCTCCAAAAAATTATTTTCACTAAATTAAAACTGACCTTGTTCAGAAAGAGCTTCACCCTTTTCAGCTGATTCAATCAACCATAATGGTGTAACAACATGTGGTATTTGATATTGTTTAGCTTGCAGATATTTTTTCAATTCTTTGGAAGCTTGATTACACAATATAATATGTGTTATTGAATCACTTATTGTATCCAAGCGAAACCCACCTGCATTGTTTATAATTTTTTTACACGTATCAAATAATTTTCCTGTAATGTTCTCTAAATAAATTTTAAATCCATCAAAATAAAAATCTATGCACTTAATCAATTTGACATCATCAGTATTTATCGTTTTTGGATCAAAGATACTAAGTTTAATATCTTGATTCTCTGAAAGTAATCTATCAGAATCAATTACCTTTTGCATTTTTGAATTGCTTATACTTCGTATAGATAAAGCTTCAACTCTAGAAATATTGCTCGGCAGCAAAGAATCATCAACTATATTTAAACCTTGATCATTATTTATGAACATAGGTTTGTGCGTTAATTTATTTTCTGGCTCTACTTTGTATAATTCCTCTTCAATCCAATGTTTTTTTTTCAAACATGCATATAACCATGCTGGTTTAACACAATGTATTTTCCATTGCTGCGCAAAAGTATATTTTTGGCCTTTTGGCCGTTCAATTAGTAAGTGTGTACATGTTTTCATATTTAGTTCTCCTGAATATATTCCACCGTTATCGTTTACTAAATTTTTAATAGAATTTCGCTCTTCAATGCTGATTCCAGATACACAGATAGTGCACCCTTGAAGTGAAGGTGTTAAATATTTGCTCATGAAGGATAAATCAGCCACTTCTAGATGTTCGTACTGAGAGTTTTCCCATGCTTTTTGTACCCATGTTGGTAACACGCATGGTATGTTACCATTGCACGCTACTTGATATTTTTTTGATCCAACTTCTTGTGCAATGAGGTGAGTAACAGAACTAGTGAAATCATTCGTAATATCACCGCCCATACATTTTACAAGTTCATGTATTGTATTACGTTGTTCTTTTTTCATGCTACTACAGCACGCAGTTACACCTAACATACAAATATTCCTTACTGGATATAAACGTTTCGGAACTGATATTTCCAACATCAAACATGATAGAACACATTGTGGACCTATCAATCGATAAGAATTCTTTTTTAAATGTTCAAATACTTTTCCTTTAAATGGATAACAAACATAAATATCAGTGTCTGGCTCATTATAGTTTTTAATCAAATCTACATCATTGACATATTCAATTGGAATATCATGTTCTTTTGCACTTTGAGCAGCTTTGCTCATGATAAAAGCATCTTTTTGAGTGCTTTTATCTGCACATTTTACAAATCTAAGAACAGGCATATTCTCCAATTATTTGTTTTTTATTATTAGATTAAACATTGGAACAGCCCAGATACCATCTTTAGAATTAGTTTTCATTGCAGTTAGTATCTATATTACAGGATAAAATAATTATAAATACAATACATAGCAATCCAACATAAATTAGCAAAAATAACCCTAAAGCATGCCAATAAAAAACGAAAAAAATTTTTTCACCTCAAAATAAAGGAACACCTGAAAAATGTCAAGAGCATAGATTCTAACACTGATATTACTGAATTCATAGGGCCTCCACTATGGTGCTGGTCCAAGAATGCATTGTTTCCGAAATGAACATCATTGTTATACAATGTCATTGTTATGCTCATAAAGGTCATTTGGGCAAATTTATTGCTTTAAAAATTTGAGCAACATTTCAAATAATTTTTAATTAAAAACTTTTATAAATAAAGATTTTGTTATAAGAAGATAAAACCCTTTGCATCATTTTAAAGCATAAAGAGCATAAAAAGTTAAAAAAGAAAAAAAAGAAAATCAGTGTTAAGTATAACATTTAGTCTAAACATGCTAGTCTGTTTAACATGCTAGTCTGGTAATTTTATGACTTTTTAGAGAAAGTATATAGCTGGAAGAGCAAAATTTTTACAGCAACATAGGAATCAAATTCTTTAGTTAGCAACCATTCCTGAGTGAACTAAGTTAACT
>JAUZNK010002385.1:0-11499 GCA_035046665.1 Euphysa ruthae
AGACACCAGGACATAAAAGCATTTTGTCTCATAATAAAATGTATCTCATTGAAAAGTTTTTGCATTTTACTGACATTTAGCTTGTTAGGCTATAAGTATGCAAAAGATGCTAAAATAAAACCTGTCCATAATTACTTTGTTAGCCGTTGGAAAGCGCTGTTGAGGCTCGGATGGGATATTTCCGTAGACGAATCTTTTTTACTATGGAAAGGATGCATTAGTTTTAAACAGTGTATACGAACTAAGCGAGCTGGGTTTGGGATAAAATCATTTTTTTCATCTTGCGGTGTGTAATATGTGAGGTTGGACTGTGTCCTGCTCCTTGTTTCGAGCGATATCACACAGTTAAAGTGTATTAAATTTTTTTAAACTCTTCTTTATAGCTTGATTATATTTTCATTGGTCTAAATTTTTGTTTTATATGCCTAAAGCCTATTCAAATAGTATAATACAGGCAGTTAAAATTGTTTTTGTAAAAATCAATTATTTTTCAAAATAACACGTTAATTTTCTGTACCGCCACAAAAAAAAACTCGACACTTAAAGGGTCAAATATAGCCATCACTGAATCAACGATGGCTTTTTTCAATAAGAGAATTGATCTTCTGCATTAACTTTTTTTTTATTTTTTATTTTGGACCCATTTAGTAGAATTTCCCTATTTGCAAATGGTTTTATATGAAAAAAATAATAATTGTGAACTCCTATGAATTAGTAAGAAACTATATGTTTGAGCTTGTGTTTTGTGGTTTATGAGTAATAGAATTTTGGATTATAAAAAATAAAAATAAACATATTACAAGAATTACTTGATGCCTGAGTTGACAAACACAAGCATTTTTAAAATTATATTACAAGAAATTTAAGATTTAAGATGAAGAGCAAAAGCATAACATTTAAAAACAGACAGTGCTTTATCCCTCTGTTGTATAATATAGTTTTTACATTATTTCTTT
Source organism: Euphysa ruthae (assembly GCA_035046665.1). Taxonomy (NCBI): domain Eukaryota; kingdom Metazoa; phylum Cnidaria; class Hydrozoa; order Anthoathecata; family Corymorphidae; genus Euphysa; species Euphysa ruthae. Next base: position 957 of record JAUZNK010002385.1, read on the forward strand.
AGAGTTTGCAAAAGATGTGTGAGAAAGATGGATCACCATTGTCCTTGGTATGTAGAAATATCCTTTCAAGTCACTCAGTCTTAAACTTACACCTCCATCTCTTCAATAATAGTAAAAACTTATGTACAGTTTATTAAAAAAATGATTTAAGTTTCATTGATCATATAAACCACAGTTCTAAATCTGCTTTTATTGAGCAGAGTTTATTTTTGCTCCATATCAGCAATTTTCTCACCAAACCTTATACCCATGTTGTTTAGTGAGCGATATTTTCGTGTAAACCTCTATCTCAATCTCAATCAATCAATCAATCAATTAAATTAAAGTTCTTCAGATGCTTTCACTTTCTATCCAGGAAAATTTTGTTTAATTTTTTATGTTTATTTTTGTGTTTATTTTTATGTTTGTTTATTTTGTTTATAGACTGCAATTTCCATGGCTTGATAAAACAATTTTACTAAAATATTTTCCTCACATTAATAAAGTTAGCTTTATTTTTAATTACTGGCTTATAGGTGGCATTGTTTTAATGCCTGTTGTTGAGTGTCTTCATCAATGTCTTTTCCTGCAGTTAAAAATCTATAGGTGATTCTATAAAAATGTAATTTGTGCTTGATCATTCTTTGTTAGTTCTAAATTGCTGATGAGGACTTTCTTTATCAAAAAATGCTATAAATGTGTGTTTAAAATTCTCTTTTTTGTAATTTATTTTTTAATTAAAATGCTTCTAAATAAATTTTTGCATAGCTTCAATTTTTTTTATTGATTTTTTCAGCCAATTAATTCAAAATTTTACAATTTTCTTTTTATTTGTAAGCAACATGGCTTTGTTATTACATTATATTATTATCTTATGTTGATTTTTTTATCAGACCTCGGCAAAGCCAAGACGGCCTTATAAATTCACCCATGTATGTCTGTTTGTTCATCCGTAATGTTTTTTATCAGTAACAGCACATAATTTTTTAATACGTCCTCAAACCATAATTGTAAAAAAGCGATAGGTTTTGAACTTTGAAGAAAAGCTCTTGTTTTTTGATACTGGACCTAAATATGCCCAAGAATGCTCATTTTAGGCCTAAAATCAATATTTTTTGAATTTTCTCAAAATTTATGTATGTTAAATTTTTCTGAAATATTTTATACAGTTAGAGGGCCAAAAACGGCTTCTTATGGCCCATATGGCTGCCTGTCAAAAACTTTTTGTTTTTTGTTACTGGTCCAAAATTTTGTCATTTTTAGACAATAAACAAGGTTTTTAAAATTATCTCAAAATGTATGAATCGTTTATCTTATTTGTGCTTCTAGGATTTATATTTGTATTATATTTGTATATACTTATATTTTTTTATTTTTTCAACCCTTGTGCTGAGTATTTATTTCTTTCAGTTTTTTTTCCCTTTATCAGTTAGTTACCTTTCTTTTTTTTTTGAAAAGAAAAAGTTAAAAAGCTTTGAATAAATAAAGGGCTAATGCCATTTTCCTTTTTCCCATTGAAATATACTTTTTTGTAAATGCGAACGAGTCTCATCTAAACATTTTTTAGTTAGGATAATATTCAATAGTAAAGAACAACTAACTTGAAAAGCGTATTTGGTTACTTTGATGTGAAAAATTTCATGTATTCTTCGAGAATGAATATGAATTTTTGCAAATAAGGACTTCTGTTTGCCGGCTTTTTATTTCTAATAAAAAAGCGATTCATAGTTATTATATCATCTATACTTTTTCTTAGCTACTTTGATATCACATATGCATTGTCTGAGGGAATATATATACCATTACAAAATAATTAATGAACACGTTGGTTTACTAATCACTTAAACTTCTGGAGTGAAGTTGCTAATATTTTTAGCATAAACCCATCAGCCGATAGTGTAATAAAACATAGTTGTTTTTTGATCTGAACGATTTTTTTCATAATTTATTATTTCTTTAGGATAAATAGTTGTGTTGGAGAACAAAATCAAAAGTACTTCATCTTATTTTTGTTTTATACAGGTTAGAATTATCTCCTTATAAATTTTCTGAACAAAAGTCTGAAGAAAAATTAAATTAACATCTACACCACAGCTGTTTGAGTTTGACATAAGGGAATTTTAGTACTGCTTTTTCTAAATTGGCCATAAAATCCGTAAAAAAATATATGCATACATTTTTACTACAGAAGTTAGGAATATTATCTATCATTTATTTTTTTTTTATCTATCTGCGCAAATTATTGAAATTTTATGTTCTTTTTGGAGAATCAGAGTAAATAAAATAAAAATCTCGAGTTATTTAAAAAAATATGAATACGACTTTATTAAAATTATGCAAATTTCCAGCTAGGTTTTGACATTGTATCAGCTATATCGAATTTCAAATGGCTGTAGTGCTTACTCTGTATCAAGGACTGATGTCCTTCCATTCATCTGTTTTTAACACACTTTTCTTGATAAACATTAATAAATATTATATTTATAATAAATAAATATTCTCTTAGAATATAGGAGAATGATTTATAAAGATTTTTTCAATTTTTTGAAAAATTTTTTTTTTTTTTTTGTAAAATTTCACATTTTTTATGTAATTTCTTAAAATTGGCTCTGTGATCTCAACTTAGTATGTTGGTTAAATTTAAATGTTATTTAGTGGATAGTATTATTTAGTCATTTGCCAGAAATCTTTTTGACAATAGAAAAGACTAACTAGAAAGATCTCATCTTTTCAAGATGAGTGGTACGTTTTAAAAAATTAGTTAGAGTACAAAAATAAATTTAAAAGTTAAATTAAATTAAAAAAATAACTTGAATGAGAATTTAGTGTAGATACTTGTGTATTTAGCTAGAGTTTCAGATGGCTATATAAGTTTGGTACTATCATACCAAAGGAAAAAAGAAAAAATGTTGGAGTAACTTACTATTGTCAATACATCTTGCATTATCTTTCAAAGACACTTGAGTTCTGTAAATTAAATTCTATTCAAGAAAATATTGACCGATTCTCTAACTTTCAGTATTTTCAAGGACAAAAGTTGAGAAAGGTAATTTGTTAATGTAGTTTCATGAATATTAATATGTGCTTGTTGTTTAAGGTATATCAAGTTTGTATGCGATTTTGCTGACAGGTTTTACATGGAAGAGTACAATAAAAGGCTACACCAGTCAACAAAATGAATCTCGTAGGTAAACTGCTGCATTTGGATATTCTGAGGGAAGCTCTAACCCTATTTTTTTTTTTTTTTAATGCATCTTTAGGTAAACCTTGAATAAGGTTCAAGTTGGTTAGCCATATAATGGGGATTTACCAGTTCTACTGAGGTTTATCCGTGGTACAGAGGAGCTATAGCTGCTAACTGCGATCTTTATTGGGTTACAAGCCAATTGTGTTGACCACTCTGCTGCAGAGTAGCAGTACTAAATATAGTGATTTCAGGCCTGTTATACAACTTATATACTCAGTGTGTTAGCCAGAAATGATTATATTACTGTTTTTGTCATGATTGGGAATTTCCTAACCTTGGCCTTCCCAAGCAAACTCAAAACCCCACCCCTGTTTCTCCTTATGTTGAGGCTTGAAAAAAAAATTTTGATATAAAATATTGCTATATATTGACTAAATCAAACGATTAAGTTTCCACCCTTGAAAGTTGTTTTTCTGTATATTTTATCTTTAGAAAAGAATTGCCAAGATATAAGTGAAACAATGCGAAAATAATCTGATTAAAATTTCTATTTATTTGAATCTCTGTCCTTCACTAATGAAAATAATGTAACAAGGTTAAAAAAAAAATCATATTGGATTTTGAAAGTGGAATTATATAGCTGGTGGTATTGAAAGGTTTTAGTGATTATCTATTTATCTATAATTAACTTTCATTAAATAGAAATTACAAGACTGCCTTCATTCATAATTTTTAAAAATGTATTTTGTGGTTAATTGAAACAGAAAAAAGTGTGGTCAAAATTTTTTAAAGCAGATTAGTTTATTTGTTAATGATTTAAATACCATATATTAAGTTTTAACAGTAAACTTTTTTCTTGATCATGATTTATTTTTAAATAATTTAATTAAAAGAAAATTAATAAAATGGAACAATATTATTATTATTAATATAACAGGATGTTAACATATTTCAGTATATTTTCTGTATATTTGACATATAAAACAAACTAAAAAGCTGTTATCAAGGAAGTCAGACTTAACCTTTATCAGAAAAAAATTATTATTTCAGTTTGGTTGTTGAAGAGTGACTTACAACGTCCAGTTTTAATATGGCAATCACAAGGCTAGTTATCAATGTCAAAAAAATTGCCTTTAAAAGTATGAAATCTTAAATGAGTTAAACCAACCAATAAATGACTTAAACTAAAAAGTTTCAAATGTTAAAAATCTCCTATTTCATGGATATTAAAAACCTGCTCAGAGATTAAACGTGTATGTTATGAAGGTGACTTTTAACAATATAGACATTAATTTCATAGATCAGGGTTTAACTCTTTCTCTTCTAGCATTTTTTTTCCACATCTCATACTTTTCAACTAGCTTCTCCATAGACTCTACTATGACAGCCAAATCATCTGCATATAATATTTCTCTTAAACACCTTGTTCTGAACTCCATTGACAACACCTCTAAAAACTAAATAAACAACAAAATACTAAGTACCGAATCTTAATGTAAACATTCAAACTAAGTTCCTCACTGAGTAAGTCATTATCTAGAATACAGCTTCTAGCAGTGATCAATCGTTCTTTCAATAACGTCAACCCTCTGAAGTTACTCTTGAAACAAACCTTTTGGAATCTGATTGGCTAGATTTTTAACACGCTCAACTTTGTTATCTCCTAATGCTCTTACATTTCTGCAATAGCACCAGATACTTCTGCAATCTCACTGATCTACTGATCTTTATCTTAATAGCCTCTTCAAAAACACCTACTCCTGGCTCTCATATCAAACAACTTAAGTTGGTCTCACCTAATAATAGCCTCTTCAAAAAAAAATCTATGTCTGACTCTTAGATCGAACAATTAAAGTTGTTTTCACCCAATAAACTTATTATTATATTTTCTATCTACATCAAATTAGTATTTGGTTATTTTCATTTTATTAATGGGTGTTTAATTTTTTTAGGATTGCTCTGATTATGCTTCTCATTATATGTGCGATGTTTTGTTTGTTTGTAATTGCAATCATGTATGATCAGGTTAGCTTTAAATTATCTATACATAATTTACTTCTCAACCAATATTTTATCAATCTTTGAAAATTCGTATGTATCAACAAATTATTAATTCCTTAACAAATAAATTTCTTTTTCAACAAAGTATTACATTTTTCTTAAAGAAATTTTGTGTAGATATATGGTGATTGAGATACATTTGAACCATTGAATTTTTTAAGATAATTTATACTTGATCCATGTGACCACATTACATTAGGTAGGAGCCTTTAATGGTACCCAAACCATTTTTGAAGCTTGACCAAGAACAAAATCCTACAGAAGTAGAGTTTTTTATTCTCGTAATTTTTTATCTTATTTGAATTTCCAATGGAATTTTTTTTTTTTTATTTGAGGAAATTTAAGTAATCATTCTGCATCTTCCCAAAAGAATAAATCTTTGAGAGATTGTTCGGGACATCAATAGAAATTAGAACCAGTCCAGAGGCAAGAATTTTGGGTCCAGGATTTGTGTATTTTGGGACCAGGATTTGTGTATTTTGGGACAATAATACCCAAATATGGTCATAAACTTAAACTAATTGTACAACCTTGAAAATTTGTTTATAACAATTCAATACCACTGAAATGTGAACCTGCACTCAGAACTGACTTTTATGCCCAAATATGGTCGTAATTTAGTTTATACTACCTTTAAATTTTGGTCAAAAATAAGCTCAATTTCGCTAATTACAAATCTGCATTCAAAAATTTGAAAAAAATATTATTCGCCCCTTAACTCTTTCATAAGGAGTGCACCACAATGCGGTCCATAAAATCTGTTTTCAAATGACGAGCGTGGCAGTCCATGGATATTTTCAAAACTTTATGCCCTTGTCTATGGTGTATAGCAGGAGTTCAAAGAATATCTAAAAGGGTTTAAATTTTTGACACCATACTTCAAATTGCTTGTCGATATCTTTTTTCAATCTTTCACAAAGGACTTTAAAATATAGCGAAAAAAAAGAGCTTACAAAGATATAAATGAAATTATTGGTTTTGTATTAGAAGATACTGGAGAGGAAAGTGATGAAAATTTTGATCTTTATGATTCTAGTGATGCTAAAAGTATCATAAAGTATGAAGAAGATGATATACATTCACCCCTACTCTTTTGTACACACTAAAAACCAAGTTCAGGTTAATGACATTGTTAGACCTTTGGATGATAGCAATGTTGGTATCAGCATAGAAGCTTATGCAGAGTCAGATAGTTAAATAATTTCTGAGAAAGAACGTGAACGTTCACCTTCTTTATTACCCCATGCTGTTGAAAAGTTACCCATTAAATTACAGCCACCATACGAATGTGCAAGACCTAGAGGAGGGAATATATATTATTATGGTTTACATACTCATAGAGATATACCATAATCTTGTAATTATTGACACTGGAAAGAGCTACAAAGATAGTAATGCAATTGTTAAATCGTTTGTGGTCAACTCCTACAATGAGCACATAGGCGGTGTTAAGCGGGTCGATCAACAGCTCTATGGAACCTAGTCCCTTCATAAAACTAGATGGTGCAAAAAGCATACTATTTGTTTAATATTTCAATGCAGCTTAAACTCACTTCAATTTCAAGATTTATTTACAAGCTATCAACAGCAACGTTACATACTTGAATTTTCTGCTGCATAAAGTCAAACTGATATTTGCACTAATGAAATGTTAAGTTAGTGAAACTGTTGGACCTTTGGATGAATGCTACCACCAGGAGAGAAAGGTAGCAATAATTGACCTCACAAAAGATGTTGAATGTGTTACCAGCCCGGTAAGAATACCAGCAAACAATACCCCTTGGAAGCTGCTTACATTTGTCACTTCTGTCTTTCAAAACTAGCTGCACATCTTGATGACTGTTTTGAAGCTTATCACACCCTCCAGGACTACTATTTGAACTAACCTACTATGTGAGTTAATTCTTTTTTATCTGGTTGTATACTTCTTAAGTTTTTATTGAGATATTTTGCTATTAAAGTTAAAAAGTTAACCCAATTTTTAGTTCCTATAAAAATAAGCTAAATCTTTTGATTAAGTGCTCAGAAAAGTCTAATTTTTTTTTTTTTTTTGCTCATCAGTGCATTTGTGTATCATCTTATATTGAAAGTAGAATATTTAGATGTAATCTTTTAATTTTTGTTTGCAGATGAAGTCAATAATATGTCATTTGAAACATCACATTTTTGGTCACTTGAAAATTAAAAACAAAATAAAGAAATTATTATTTTTTTTTCATAACTTGAAAGCCTCTTTACTAGAAAAAAAATCAAGCCCTTAATTTTGAAATTCTAAAGAGAGATTTTCCTTCTATAAGCTTCATAGTGAAATGGTAAAAATGAGGTAGTTTTGTGCTTAGTCATAGAGCTGAAAAAAATGTATTTTATGCTTCACAATATTTTTTTTTTAATACTTAGCACAGCACAGCATAGTAAGTTATATAATATTCAATTATTGTTTCTTAATACAATGACATTATTGACGAGAAAGCAGTAAGGAGAATAACATCAGTATCCACAGTTCACATTATGTTAGAATAACCATTTTTAATGCAGCTCATTGTGTGTCTTACTAACCGACCATCTGCTTCTTCGATTGTGCACTTCTTGATTGATTCATCATGCACATATTTGTTTGATACAACAGTTTTTTGTTTTGTTACAAATTTTTCTTGATCTGCGTTTTTATGAAAACAAGAATTTATCAGCAAGATATTCATTTAGGTCCTCTTTATTTGGATTATTTTACAAAAATTTCTCTGTTGGCAGCTTTGTATCATCTTTGAATACTCTTTGAGTTCCTGAACCCTTTTCTCGGGTACATTCTTTCACACTGCTTTCATAATATTGATCAACAACATGTCACATCTATCAAAGTCCAATATCATTCATAATAGCTGAATATAACATCTTTGAAAATTGGTGAAAGGTTGTTATCTTGGCAGTAGAAGTATGTTTCCTAGAAGACTTCATTTGAATTATGACAGACAAGTCAATTACAAGTGCAGATGTGTTATCTTTAATGCTTGGTTTTTCTGTCAAAATTTTGAATTGCTCTAGTATTTCAGACTTTGTTCTATGATACATCTTGTTGTTTTCGTATATACTTAAAATTTGTTAAAAAATTCTGTCTCAAAGAGTTTAACAACTTCACTTTCTTGATATAATAAAGATGATCTTAGTTTAGTAGTCAAATGTAATTGTTGAAGGTTAGATGATTTTTTTTTGAGAATCCACAGTTGATGGAAGATTAGCGCTATTTTTAGTTATTTTTTCATCAACTGGAGTTTTGCCTATTGTCAATCTTTGGTTAACTCTCAAAACTGTTGGTCACCAGTACCTTCTAGACGTTTGAGGTTGATAAAGCATGAATCATCTATTCGAGCAGACAATTTTGTCTTGACTAACTCGTTAAATTAAAATGGTTTGCATAGTAGCCCTTCACAGAGTAGTTGCATGTCGTCGTAATATCTCTTTTGAAATTCAGGTGTATCACTCTATATTTGTGATGTTTACAAACACTATATTGGATCTTGGTGTCAATTACACATTTTCATTTTCTTATATTATTCTAGGTAGTTCTGAAGCACAAATCTCCCACCTACTAATGTAGATTCATTTTTTTGGTTGAGTAGATGGCCTCTCCAAAACCTTTAATTGTTTCGTTTTTTTCTGCTCATGAACTTGTTCAGGAGAAATCTTAGAAAAAACTGCATGTGATTTCTGAAAAGCAAAATGAATATTCTTTATGTTATCGTACAAATCAGGGCATCTAAACTCAAGCATTAAATAAATGAACAGTTAATGAACCATGTGCAGTAATGAAAATGATCAAGGGGCAAAGAAATATTTCATCAACGAACGCTACCTTTCTTTGTAAAAATTAAAATTCGGCTCTCGGATTGAGCATATGAAAACAAGTATACTAATTTGCACATGTAATATCATTCCCCAGTAAAATAACATTGGGTTATCTAATTTGCGCTCTTCTAGCCACTTTAGGATCGGTTTGAACGATTGACTACTTATGTGCGCTTCTTTTAGATTCAAACAACTGCAAGCAATACCTAAATAGAAACCATAGTTAAAAACTATACATCTACAATATTATTTTTTAATTATTGCAGCTGAAAACACACAGGTCTTACTCAATATACACAAAAAAAAAAAAACTGTCTGCACATAATAAACTTCATGCATTTTTAAAATGCCAAGTACAAGTCCTTGTAAATTAAAAAATATAAAGGCCTAGAGGAATACCTATCAACTGACAAATTAGCTCCATCCACATAAACTAATACTTTATCAGGCCCTAAATTGAAACCTGCTAATTACACACTCAAAAAAAAATGTATGATTATGATGTTTTACCTTGGACGCTTGATGTGATTGACATTAACTATCGTAGCTGTTTCAGCGGTAGATAAATCCAAAGCATCAAATTTTTCTTCTAAAACACTCGCATCAATTATTTCTCCATGCATTTTTAGCAGAGCTTGTTCTATGTGAAGTCCTCCATAAAAACAAAAGTATGATGCGTCACCAAATTCATGGGATTATTTCCATTGAATTTGTTTTTTCAAAGCTTACACTGGTTGGTCACAAACTTCCATTACTACTCAGAATTTAACGCTTTGAATGGTTTTCGAATAATCTTTATACAATGATACTGCATTTCCAAGGTATGTACAGGATCACAAGGTAGAGGCATGATAGAATTTATACCTGAAATTATAATTACAGAGATGGTCAATGATCACATATTAGAATAAATTTTTAAACTAGTATATAAAATAGGGGGTGTTTCTGTGTGTTTCATATGATATTTGACTATACCGCTGTGCTGGACTTTTTGTTAATTCTAAACTTGTTGGGCACAATTTAATGTTAGCTGGTTAAATTCTTTATTGGTTAGTGTTCCGCCAACAAGCATAGTGACTAAGGTTAGCAATTGTTCCGATACAGAATTCTATGATTCATCAGTAAAATAGCCTTTGAATTTGTTTTTCACTGCAGACATTATTTTGCTTATTGGTCAAAGTCTTTTTTAAAGAATACCGTTATCTTTTTGTTCGCGTTTGTTTTTCTACTTCTAGAGCTTCTAGTAAGAGCTAATCTGTAAATATTGAAATATGACTTTGATGAGTACGTAAAGCAAAGTAAAGTAAAGTAAGGTAAAGTAAAGTAAGGTAAAGTAAAGTAAAGTAAAGTAAGGTAAGGTAAAGTAAAGTAAAGTAAGGTAAAGTAAATTAAAGTAAAATTGGTTTTTCTGTCAAAATTTTGAATTGCTCTAGTATTTCAGACTTTGTTCTATGATACATCTTGTTGTTTTCGTAT
>JAUZNK010002386.1:0-11499 GCA_035046665.1 Euphysa ruthae
CCATTTTCCGAGCTATGTACCAGAAACTGATTAAAAAAAAAATCCTTCAAGAAGATGTGCTGTCTGTGCCCACCATGAAAAATGGAGTCACGGTTTATGTGCACAGAATGTGATGTGGGACTCTGTGTCAAATTAAGATCCTATCTTTAATAAAAAAATATTTCTAAATGACAATCTGCATTTAACTGTTCACTCATTATCAAATCAAAGTATTTTCTGAGCACATGAAATAATGAAACATTTCAGTTCATTACCTGTTTCAAAACAGCTTATTTAAATTTTATATGAAACAAGTAAAGCTATTTAAAAAAGATAAATACTAAATTTGCTATGTAAGGATAAAATTTAACAAATAAAAGTGAAATTCAAGAAAGAAAAAATAACTTTGATTTAAGTAACGAGTAATATGCATATTGTTTGTTTCCATTGTGTATTTTATCGGGGAAAAAATTGTTTGAGCGAACAATTAATTACAGATAGTCTAAAATTTTTGATTTCACTCAAAAATCCTTTCAAATCTCTGTAATACCGTAAATGATTATTTAAGCTTTCTCTCCCGAAGACCGCTTTCACATTCCTTCCCCAAAAAAGATATTTTGACAAAAAAATTGTGGGATAGAAAACATTTTCTAGTAATATTGTTCTAGAAATTACCAGTGAGGATTAACCAATCATTTACGGTAATAAAATGTTAAAAACATTAAAAATGAGCTTATAAAACCTACATAGAAAATTATTTTACAGGTTTAAATATTAAATTTACCAAAATATAGATATATCATTTTAAAGAACATTCCACAATCTCCTAAGTATAGCCACACTACAAACATGGTCAAACTTCCCTGGGTAGATATAAACAATTGAAATATTAACAAAAGTTCATTACTGTGTACACTGCAACACGATACTGTTCTTGCTGCTCCAAGTGAATTCTGGGACACCTTCAAGTTTTTTCTTAGTAACGATCGTTTTCACTTTTGAGCCAAGCTCAATATGTAATGAATCCTGTACGTCAACACGAATTTGCTGACCAACGGCACTAAAACATAATATCATTAGAATATCTTTTTACTTTTAATTGTTACAAAGCTTTCAAAAAAAATAAAATTTTATACTTTTATACTTTTATTTTTTTTACATAGATTTCCTTTCTGATTGGCTTATATTGCACTAAATGACCAATAAAAATTTATTATTTGAATAATTTTGAGGACAAAATTTTACATGAAAATATATGAGTGTAAAAAATATAATGAAAAGATAAATAACCAAATGATTAAAGTCTTGTTTTATAGTGATCTTTAACTTAAAAATTCAGCTGAATTGTGAGTAAGATTTATTTGAAAAATCTAAACATTTTTTGGCATGATATTTAACTCTTTACACACCATCCCACGTGAAGGAAAGCTAACAGACAAAAGGACCACAAAAAAAAATTCTTTTAATTAAAAGAAGATGCTTTCTAAATAGACTTTAAATTAAAAAAACAGCATCAAATCTACTTGGGTATAATTTCCCCTAAACCACCATAAGCCCAACAAAAATAATCACATATACACATTGTCACAAGCATGTAATGTAAATAGACCATAATAAATGTAAACAGAGCCTTATGAAAAAAAATCAAAACTTTGATATGGATATGATAGCCAAAACCTGAAAATGGCTGACACTTTTGAGATGTTTATCTAACTCAACAAATACGACAAATTTTCTCTCTGACTAAATCTCTGCACACATAAATTAATTAAAATTTGAAAATTGAATTTTCTAAAATTGCCAAAGAATCAAGACCAAGCCTCAATAAAAAACAGTGAATCCTTGCTGAGACGATTGACATATGCCTTGGTAATTTTTTGGTACAGAGATTTTTCACTAAATTCAAGGGTTGTAGCCTTATAATATATTTCACATTATGTTTATAGAATAAAAAACCTAATATGGAAAGGAGTTATTACCAAAAATGAGGGGAAAAAAAGTATATAAAAAACATGACTTACTTTCGATGTTGTTCAAAGAAGTGTCCAACTAACTCACCACTACGGCATTCTTTCTTGTTATTATACAAACAGACAACAAGGTCATTCCCTTGGACACGTACCACAACCAGATTATCAGCACATGTTGTTACACCTAGCCCATTAACCTAAAAACACCTCAAAATATTATAATTAGTAACAGAGCACTGATGTTCAGAAGTAATTTATAAGGAACGTTTAAAAGGGAGCATTTATACTAAATTTAAAGATCTAGAGTCTGCTCACTTTAATGCCACATAGAGTACGAGAGAATAACCCCAAAACTATTCTATATAGTTATTTGAACACAACTATACCTATTTTAGAGCGATAACACATTCAAATATTTTGGAAAAACTGGAAAAACTTTGGAGCTTAAGACTTAAAAATTCAGGAAAAACCTAATGAGAGGTTAACTGAGTAAAGTGTTAGCATGATATGGCAACTACCAGGTTTAAGTCTGGCATACATAATTCACTTGGCTAGTGGATGGCTGCCAACATTGGATGTCAAGTCACCTAGTGTATAGCCCAAAAGACCTGTTTCTCTTTTATTACCATAAGCCTGATGGTGATGCTGATGATGATGAAAATGAAAATGATAATGACACTGTTAAGGATGGACGGACAAAAAGGTTACGATATTGATTGTTACTAAGGATTTCTAAGATAAAAGGAAAGCACATCTGAAAAACAAGTTCACCCAAGGTTAATAGACGTTCTTACAAAAAATAAATATGTACAAGTCAATATTCAAACAATTAGAGGAAAATAAAAACAATATTTTCACAAGCCTATTCATAGCAAGGCCTGCAATGTTTAAAAAATGACCTAAAAGCTATAACCATGAGTAATAATAAAAATTTGTTTTCGGAGCCTTTAAAATCATGCAAAAAATACCAGAGCATAATATCTTGAAAAAAGAAACATAAAGATGGCATCCAAAATTCATTTATAGGCCTCAGTCGAATAAAATAAAAACAAAACCTAAATAAAAATAAAACCTATTTTATTGCCAGAACCAATTTTTTTTTTTGTTTCTAGGGCTGGGTACTGGTCACAAAAAATTTTTATTTAGAAATTTAAATATATATAATTTTTAATAAAATAAAAAAATATTACATTTTTGACCAAATTTTATCCATTGAATTGTCAACATTTTGACCAAAATGACATAAAATTATCAGAAAAAATAATTTTTGATTTAGAATTATAACACATTTTCTTCAAAATATTTTTTTTTTTAAACCGAATAATGTCAATTTCGGACCAAATTTAACTTATTTAGGGCCATGGTACTCAGAAGAAATAATTTTTAGCATGTGACCATATTCCGTCTATGTTATTCTAAATTTATAATAGTATTATCATTATATTATTATTACAATATTATTATTATTATATAATAATATCAAAAAATTGAATTTACAGGATCACATCTAAAATCCAGAGATCTAAAAAACATGCAGATGGATAGATAATTAGATGATATTTGGAATAAGGACAAAATATAAGAATAAATTACGATCAATTCACTTCTAAAAATCGTTCTCTTAAATGGCTGTCTATTTGTTTATACAGATTTTTAAATTTATATACAACTAATTCCCTAATATAAAATTGAAATCCGTAAAAAAGCAGTTTACCTCTCCTACTTCTTTTAAAAGGAGAGTAGAAAAAAAATAACAATGAATATGATTTACAGTTACATAAATCAAAATTTTATGCAACTGTAAACAGGTGCTTGAAAATTGTGAATATACTTTCAAAAGATAAGTGAAATTCGGAAGGAGGTAAGCCCATCTCTACGGAGAAAATATATACGCTCAGTTAACACTGCTATGTTACCTTTGCCCAAGGAATCATGTTCATTACTTTATATTTGCTGGATAATTTTATGACACCATCTGTTGTTACCACAAGAACACGGTCTTCCATTCTATTGTGCTTATTGGCCTAAAAATAACCAAAAAAGTATGTTTACAGGTGCCAAGATATATAGCAAGTTTTAGCGGTCAATAGTTTCTAATATCATCATAACTTTAGTTTAATAATAAGTTTTCATTTTTCAACATAGCTGACATGGAAGCTCTCTCAAACATTGTTAATTTTAGCAAAATTGATTGATAACATCTAGAAAAACCAAAACAACTGAATCAAAAATTCGCATAAATAAAACTCCTTTCTGCCCTATTTGAAAAAAAAAAATTCAAGATAGATTGCACACAGAGGATATCAAAAATAATACTCCAATTTTCAGCGTAAAAATAAAATTTTTTTACACCTGAAAATAAATAAATCCGTATGAAAAATTACGTTTAGGAAAAAACTATAAAATGCTAACCCAAATTTCAATATATTCGAAGAGTAACTGTTTAGGAAAAGTTGGAAATTAATAGGGCCCAAAGGAGAATTTTTCCCAGCTAACTAAATGGGACTTCATACATAACTTACCCATAAATAGTTTCTAAATGTATTTCTAAAATTTCGTGTTTTTTTTTTTAAATCTGAAACCGTGGGATTTTTTTTTTTTTTTTTTTATAACATAAATATGAATGAAGTCTTGACTTTCAGTAAAATTTTAGAAAGATAGAATGAATGAATCACTGAATGAAAAAAGAATGAAATAAAACTTAAGTCAATGTTTTACCTATTACAATTAAATAAATTTTTGAGATATATCACAAGCAGATATGGTGTTATAGTCAGCAAATTTACATACCACTATCTTTTTTAAGAAACAACAGGGTCACTAAAACAGCTATTAATGAGTATTTGAGCTAATATTTACCCTTCTGATACACCAAATAGATTAATAGATAGTCAGTGATACATTAATAGTTCTACAACGTTGAGTACTCATAGATATGAAATCTGTGAAAGAAAACTTTCCTAGATTCAGGTGTTTCTTTTCTACCCTGGATTATATCTTAAATTTTGAGCTTCAAGAAAATTATTTTTTTAACTTTTTGAAGTACATACAATAGTGACATATAAAAAATGATATAATACATATACCAATGTAAATTATACATATATCAATATTATTATGGTTATGACCTTTAAGAAATAATAATTATTTTGGCTATGGAAGAAAAATAAATCACCTTTCGAATAAAAGAAGAAAATATGACTTTTCCATGCTTCCACCCCGCTACCATTTTTTGATAAAGTTCAAAATTTCTATTTTCCTCTTCCTAAAATCAGTAAATAACATAGTTTATAGATCATCAGCCAACTAACAGAAATTCTTTAATCGCCTACACCCCTTCTTTGAGGCGGGCGTGAATAAGCAAAGTACCAAAGAAATTTTACGCTATCTCTATTATCTAAGTAGGAAATAAACGATTATTTTTTCTGTGAAAAACTATGAACACAAAACTGCTTAGTTATCTCTACTATTCCTTGCATTAGTTTTTCTTACTTTACCTGTAGCAATGAGAAAATTTATGTCAGCATGACAAAGATAGCACAATAAAGCATGCTTCAATTTTACCCTTTACGAACTGAATAGAAATCAAACCTTGGTCAGGAAACAGTACAAAAGAACAAATATTTTTAAAAACACCAATTATCCAGAAATTTTTTTTTATTAGTATTTTTATAGTATTTAATAAAATAATTATAAAGCCTATAAAGTAAATTATTAATTTTCACGTATTGCCGTTTAATTTAAAAAAAATAATTACCAGTTTAAAACAAAAAACTTCTGAGGGAAAATCATAAACCTTGATTACCTGATTGTTTGCTTGTGGTAAAAACTTATTCCCGTGAAATTCTGATTTCTTATCAATAACATTCATTTTTTTTTGTAAGAAAATTTCTGATTTTTTTTTAAAGACACAGAAAAGTGATACTTATTATCTGTTGTTTAAATCATGACAATATTTCTTATCACGGTTCTGTTTTTTATACCATGGCTCTAACATGGGACTGTTTTATTATGCGATGACAGTTTTTTTATACCAACCATATTAGCTTTTTCGATATTTTTTCTCTCCATTATTTCCCAAACAAAGCCTAAAAAACGTTCCAAATAATTTTTGTAATTCAAAGACATTTTGTGGTTAGCATAATCTTGTTTTAAATTCACAATTGGATTTTATAAACTCTAACAAAACAATAAAGTTGAAAATTTCTCAACTATTTTCCCATCAAATAATTTTTTTTTTTTTAAATTGCAACCTGGGTTTTTAAAATTTTTGAAGCCAGTTTTTTTTTTTTTGTGATTTTTTGTGACTCTAGCTACTTAATGAACTGTATCTTCATTTAAATGTGCTGGGTATAGGAATGGCATGAAACCTATGTGTGGAAAGTGTTAGTTGATCAAAAATTATATCATTATAATATCATATCATATTTTATATCATTCAAAACATTTTGAAAAACATTGTATTAAGTTATTTTTCCTGGTTCCGAAATTATTATTATCAGAAAAATTATTAAACGGCTTTAGAGAAAAGACCAAATGGACAAATTACCTGGTTGAATTTATTAAACTATACCAACTTCAATAAAGATTCATATAGAAAGTTGTAGGTTTCAAGAAAATCATGTCACTGCTGTCACTTTCTAATGTAAAAAAACTTAGGAAGAAAATGTTTTGTTATTTTTTAAGTTTATAAAGACTGCATGAAATATACTTACATTTTTTAAATAGTCACCATTCCATCTCCTCTGGAGGCCAAAATTAGGCTTTCGTTTAGCGAGAGCTTCTATTGCAGAGCTCTTGATTCGAACTTCAGCCCATTGCTCACGAGGGACAGCTTTTAACATCATAACACCCCGCCACCTATAGAAAGCATAATCAAAAGTTATTTGATTTGAATTCACCACTAGACTCAAAACCTAAACTTATCAACGTTGTATTTATATCCAAAAATATTAAATACCTAATGCTGTATGCAATTATTTGTTAGCTGGGAATATGCTATCATGATATTCCTGGTTAACCAGAAAAAAAACCTTGAAAATTTCTCAATTTCTATTTTATCTTTTATTTAAGTAATTTAAGTTCAAAAATTTGGACAATCCGGTCCATAATCCGGTCCATAAACACAAGTTTATATCCTATTTTTTGGCATGAAAAAACTTTTTAAATACTTTAATTTTTAAATGCATTTGCATTTGCTTGTCCATATTTTACACAGCCCTTGGGACAATAGCAGGCCAAATCCAAATTTTTGTGCGTTTTTGGGGTTAGAAAAAAGGACTTGGAAATGAATTCACAAGGAATGCCCAAAAAGATAGCAAAAATTCAACAAAATCAAGCAAAAATATACACTGATATCTATTTCACATAGCATAAAAAAGTTCTTAACCAGTCAATCTAAGGATGAACATAGCACATTGAAAAAAATAGAGCCCTCTGTTATGAGAGTTGCTGTAAACAAAAAAAAACAAATATGGCAAATTATCTAGATAAGTTGTCAATGTTATGATAAAAAAGAAATCATTTACCTCCTGAAAAATGACAGCATTAAAGAATCAAGTTTATAAAGTACAAGAGGAAATTTACCAACAACAGGCCAAGGAATGTCTCTCCCAAAGTGTGCCTCATAACGTGCATTACTGAAACATAAAAATAAAACAATCACTGCACCTATATCATGAGTTACACATAAAGTGAGTTTGGCTTTTAAAGACCTCAAGTATCTACCAGAATTTGTGTTATCTAATGTTCCTTCTAGTTGTTACAGTCTTATACTCAATATCAAAAATATTTACCTACTTTAAACTACTTTTGGTCCATATGGGTTGACGCTAGCAAGTTATTGTTATTAGAATTTGAAAGATACTAGAAATACTTAAGAACAAGCCTCAAAACCCATTGGCATTGAACAGAAAGCAACATCAAATATCACTTGCCAAATCTACAGTCTAAAAAACAGTTTTCTGCGTTGTATTCAAAATAAATGATTGTAAGAATGATAAAAAGCTTCATTCCCTAGTGTATAAAACTTAAATCTGTTTCAAGCATATGTACATATCATATAATGGTGTAATAATGTAATAAATAACTTTGATGCGTTATTTCTGGAAAAAGTTAACCATATTTTCTTTATGAATAAATAATAAATCCTAACTAGAATCAATTTCAGAAAAAGATTCATTTGAATACCTGTACATCACATGATAATTTAGAGTGCAAATAAATTTCAAGAATTCTGATACGTGTTTCATTAAGCACAAAAACAGCTAATCAAGAAATTGTTATTAGGATAAAATAATGAGCACTTACGCATATTTTTTAGTGAGTTCATCTACATAGTTAGTTAACTTATGACGTCTCCAATTACGCATAATTAAAAGTGCAGACCTAAGTCTTCGAACAAACAGACGAGCTCTGAAACCTCTCCAAGCCTAAATTACGAACACAATTAAGCTTATTAAGCTGTGAACCAAACACATTTAGCTTTCAGCACTTACTTTTAAAAATCTTGCTGTATCAATATTTAACATTCTGGTGATGAAGAACATCTTTTAACTAAGAATCATGCCTATCTTCAATTGGTAAGGATTCCAGCAACTACTGGCTTAAAATTAGAGTTTGTATATTCTTAGAGACAAATATCTCTCTAATACAGATATTCCATCAGCTTTGTTACTTTGTCTACGTAACCAACGTTGTAAAATTGATATAATAATCATATTAAAACGTGGTCATTGTCCATAATTTGAAGATTTCCAAAAAACAGATTTTGAGGCATTTCAAAACCAAATGTTATCTTGAACTTTTATTTGCCATGCCAACCATAAAAAACTTTCATATAAATTTTTCGATAAAAAAATACCCAGGTATAAAAAAATTACCTTCTGCATCATGAGAACAACTTTGGGCAATTGCTTCTGTCGCTCTTCTTCCAAATTGAAAATAGTTTGAGGACTTCGAATAAAAATCTTTGTTTTTCCATACTTAACATCGTCATTATATTGATATTTCTCTATAATCTTCACACACCCGTCTTTCGGGTCTCCTTTCCAACAAGGCCATGTATCTTCTGTGCAAACTTTATATCTAAAAACAATTATAGTATATCATGATTTATCTTCCTTCTTGTTGGTTTATCTTCCTTCTTGTTCAATATACTTTGTAGTTCCAGTAATAGCTGTTCATAGTAGACATTTAGGTCTAAAAGTAAACAACACTGATTGCTGTAAAAGCATACCATAATAATAGTTAATGGTGATAGTAATGGTGGTGGTGATGGTGATGGAGGTGGTGGCTATAGTGGTAGTGATGGAGGTGGTGGCTATGGTGGTGGTGATGGAGGTGGTTGTTATGGTGATAGTGATGGAGGTTATAGTGATGATGATGATAATGGTGATGGCGATGATATGATGGTGACAGCAATGGTGATAATGATAATGTTGATGAGATCTGAATATCTACTTAGTATTGCAACTCTTAATTTATTTGAAAGAAAAGTTACTCATAGCAAATGGTTAATCTAAAACAGCCTCATTATAGATACCAAAGCTTTTCCAAACATTCCACAAACCTTCAAAAACCTTTTTTTAAAACAATCCCATTAAAATTTTACCTTTCTAAGAAACGGTTAAATTGCATACGATAAGCAAATCCTGCACGACGAACTCTGATATTTTCCAATAAACCAAGATATCGAACCTATGAACAGATATTCATATCCAAAATTCATCCACAAGAGCTTTCAAAGAAAATAAATTTCAGACATGAAGAAAAACTTTTCAAACATTGCCTCCCTGACAATTTTATATTAATTTTAAATATTTAAAATAAATTTTTCATATTAAAAATGATAAAAATTTAATAAAACAGTGTGCACAAATTTAATTATTACAAAATTTGTGGTTGAAAATTTTCTTTTTAAAAAATATGTATTTATATTATGTACTATTATGGCAAGCAAATTAATGCCATGTATTTTGAACCAGCTTGAGTGTTATATTTTGTTACAAAAACAACAACAATACAAAATATCATACCTGATGAGATATAAGTTCATCATCAAATTTTGAACCTGATTTTATGGAATTTGGTTTGATACATCTAACATAGTGAGGTTCCTATGAAGAATAATATATAATTTTTTATAACCTTGATTTATTGAAAGATTCCAGCAGAATGGTTTTCCATCAAAACTTAAAATAGACCACATACCATTTAATAATAGTTAGTTTTGTGGAAAACTTTAAAAAAATGAATATGACCTTATTTGGTAGTTTCAATTCACATATTTTATGGCATTTTTTTATTTCAAATAGAATAGATAACAAAAAATTTGACTGAAAAAGGATTCTTAAAGTGTAATTCTAAGAAGCAGAAATATAATTTATTCAAATCAGATATTCTATGGTAGTCTAACATTGCACAAAATTTTAAAATAATCCAAGCACTAAATATTGAAAAATTAGCGAAATTTGTGATTTGATTTGTGATATGTAAAAGTATTTCCTCCAACAGGGCATCAAGAAAATCACTTCTTAATTTATTCATACCTTTTTTATCAAATTATTTACAAGTTCAATCATAGAGTTTTTAAACATTGTTCCAGTTGTCTGCGGTCTTTTCGTCACCTGTAAAAATTATATGCAATTTTTATTATGTTTTTTTAGACGTATCAACATAATAAATATCTATGAAATATAAGCACCCTAAACTCTACTCATTATAATGCTCTTATCTCTTGATAAATAAACAATCAATTCAAATGTGATTTCTATACACCTGTAACAGTAGAGGTGAATACGTCTTAAATTATCAAATACATAATATAAATCAATTTTTTTGTTGGTGATTGTAACTCAGTGGTAAGAGCACTGGTTTTCAAGTCAGGGGTTTTGATTCCAGTTGATTTGTATCTATTTATTTGTTAGTTTAATTAGAGAGAGATAATACCATTATAATACATATAATAAATATCATTGGAAATAATTTCCGGATATGACAAAATCCTAGTTAAATTATTCAAACCAACAAAGCAGATGTAAGTTTTAAATAATAAAGGGAATATGAGATTTAAGCAATAATAAACTGCCAAGTAAATATTTCAAGTATCTTTAATAACAGTTTAATTGGAAACTTGACGGTAAATAAAAACTAATAAGTGCTTTACGTCTTGTGGCTTTGTGTAATTTTGATTTATCTTAAAAATAAAAAAAAAATTTTTAGCTTATCACATATTATAAATATTGGTTAAACAAACAAGCTCTAGCAGTAAATGATTCACTGGCTAGAAGTAAAATTTTCTAATTGAAAATATGTATATATACATGTACATGCAGATGTATAAACATACATACATACATACAATACAAACAATGCATACAATGCATACAATGCATACAATGCATACAATGCATACAATGCATACAATGCATACAATGCATACAATGCATAAATTGCATACAATGCATAAATTGCATACAATACATACAATACATACAATACATACAATACATACAATACATACAATACATACAATACATACAATACATAC
>JAUZNK010002387.1:0-11499 GCA_035046665.1 Euphysa ruthae
TATCTGCTTTGTAAATTACATATTTTACAGGTCAGATTTGAATTTTATATCTTAAAGACTAGAAAATCAATATTTTTGGTTGTAGATTTTCGTTTTTTTTAACGAAATTTCTATTGGGTGATTTTATAAGGCATTTTTTTTCGATATGCATGAGCTTCAATATGGCGGACAAATTCTAACGACTTTTTCTGGTTATTTAACTTGCCGCTGCTTTGCCACCATCTGGACCGAATTGTTTGGACTTTTTACTAGGTTAACTAGGACAAGAAAAAAACTTTGTACAACCAATTAAACGATACATACATACGTTATCGATATGAAGACTGCATAATTTTTTCGCATAGCACTGATTATAATGCTAACAATTGGTTCTCTATCTGTTCGAAAAAAGAGATCTGTTACTTCAAGTGGTGCTAGTATAAACGTGCCAGAGTGTAGTTTGTCAGTGAAAGAAACTTTTATCGATACAGAGCTTTTAAAGCTGATAAGATACATTTATGCCGCAGTTGTTGTTTGGTGTTATTGACGTTTGTTTGCGGCTCTATAGAACAGTATCCAGGACCAGAGTTACCGTCATTTCAACAGAAATGTATTATCCACCGAAACATCCGTGGTCTTTTACCAAAATTTGCTTCTCTGGAAGCATTTTTTGAAAGAAATAAAAACATGGACGTCTTAACTTTTTCTAAAATCTACGTCAAAGATTTTAACAACACCGACCCAATATTTTCCATACCAGGTTATGCAATTTTATCTCGCAAAGAAACAAATGGTACAGGAGATGAGGTTGCTAATTATGTAATAGATATCCTAATACAGTTTCAAAAGAAATTTGACTTAGAAATACGCGTTTGGAAAACATTCTCATTGAGATATAGTTTTTTTTAATCTAAAATTTTTCTTGAAATGGTTTTATATCGCCCACCAAACAGATCGAATTATCTAATTCATGATTTTGACAACATAATTAATGTTGTAGAATAACTGAAACAAGTATATTAATTGATTTGATACTGACAAACGTTCCATCTAACATTCTTTGACACAATTCCTACCAGCTTCAATGATTATGAAATGGTATATTACGTTAGAAAAATTAATCCTTGCGTTTTTTCCTCGAACTATCACGTGTAGAAACTATAGTATATAACAAGTTCGCATTAAATACGGAAACTAATTCATTATCACGGAAACCAAAGTATATTAGCAATAACGTCAACACAGCCTTTGATTACTCTACCAAAACAATTGAACGAATTTTTGAAAACCACACAGCATCTATTGAAAAAACGTTCATTATTGTCCCTGGTTAACACACGAGCTCGAGAGCCTTATGAACTTAAGAGATAATGTGCACAGGTAATACAATAAAACAAAAATGATTTTTCTACATGTAAACATTTACGTAAACGGTTTTCAAATTTACTTCACAAAGCAAAGTCAACGTACCACAAAAACCTTATTAACAAAAACTCTTTAAGTCCTAAAAATCTTTGGAAGACAGTAAAGCAAGTGTTACCCAGGAATAAACCAATGCCTGCTTCCATCTTTTCCATTAACAGTAAGAGTTCATACCCAGACTGCTTTAGAGAATTCTTTGGTACTGCTATTGATAAAGCTAAGTAAGCGAAAGAGTAAATATAATATTGGATTTGCTTAGTTCAAAAAATTAAGATATTTATAATTTGTATTACATTGGTGTGTTACATATATATATAATATCGGTGACTATTATTTACACCTACCTATGATTTTAAACAAATTATTTATAACTAACCTTTTTTATATTCCATTTTAGGCATTACCAATGGGGTTTTCTCTTAATTACTCAGACCATAATCCGTTTAACAGTTAGCTGTTCATTTCTATCAGTTACATACTTCCTAAATAGTTCTGTAGGACCAGATATAATTGGAACTGCCGATGGATTTGGAATGTCTTTATCAGCAACAGCGATGTAAGCAATTATAACCTTTAAGCCAGATGTGAAATTAAAATTCGACCGCTGAGTCGTTCAAAACTTATGTGGCGGTAAAATTACCTCGTTTTGATCTACCCACCAGGTTCCAAATCTTTCCATCACGATTGATAGCTATACTATCTTTGACGTTATGTTGCGTATAATAAGATCCTATGTTTAGGTTTTTGGAAAATATGAAAATAACCAAACAGGACTGGTCCGGCCTAATCGAATATAAAAGTTCCAATTTTCAATTAGAACTTAATTCACATTAAGGTGAGCTATAAGAAATAAATTTTAAAAAGACGATACCAGCATTATGATATCATAAATATATATATATATATATATATATATATATATATATATGATATATCTTTAGTTAGCTAATAATTTTGGTGCTTTTTTTGAGTTAAAATCATAATTCAAATTTTAACAATTTCAAAACTGAGCTTTGGCCAAATTTCCACAACTTAATCATTGCAAATATTTTATTCAGGGCTGTTGCCCCAATGGTGTTTGGAAGTATATTCAATAGGGTTTCCATTTGATCAACATTTTGTATTCTATCTACTCTCAATTATTTCTGTTCTAAATGCATTGATGGTAAAGTATTTTCCTAAGACAATGGATTCAATTAAACCAAAATCGAGCATGAATGAAGAATGAATTTTTTTAGTATTCATTTTTTTCACGCAAACTGACGATGTGTTTGAGCTCCACTGATTACTTACTAGTTGGTACTAGTAGGTTAATTAATGTGACCAATATTTTTAATGCAAAAAATATACATCGATATCTTTTATATATAATATTTGAAAGAAGTTTACAGTAATATAAATTACGATATAATGTTATTTGTGATTTGAACATTGTACAAATGTGTAAATAAAAATTAGCAAATAAATATTGCTGCTATATAAATAACGTAGTTATATAATTATTTCCCAATCTAAAACCCTCAATTATTTATACCTTTTTCGAATTTTAGAAAGTTTAATAAACCGAACTCTCAGTATGCAAAAGCTTTAAAAGCAGATTTAATCATGTGCAAACACTCACCTCTTTTCTGCTTTAAAGCAAATTTGGAAGAAATTAGTTGGTGGTAACTGGAATTTATAATTAGAAAAATGTCTGTAATTCTATCAGATTGAATAACCACATGGTTTTAAAATCTAAATCTGGAGCAAAAAATAATTTATTATAGCTTATTTCACCTGTGTTTTACCATTTGTCTATCTGGGATTACAATGTAGAAAAAAAACATAAAAAACTTTCTCATGCGCTACTTCTACTTTATCTGATTAGTTACGGCATATACTTTCACTGGGATCCAGGACCCAGCAGGTTTTACTTGACTAATATTTGTCTCCGTCAAGTGTTTGAGCGGCTAGGACTGGGCTTTAAAGAAATTTTACAGAAACCTATCTGGAATATTGTAAACAAACCATGTACGTAATAAAAAAAGCAATAACTTTATTGTACTTTAAGTCTACTTCAGAATGCAATGAAATGAACTATTTGACTGAAACCTACCTGTCACTATAGTCGTATCGCAGCATGATGGTTTGCGAAAGAGGCTAGGTTTGCGAAATAGGCTAGGTTTGACATAATTTTCTAACTATTATGACTTGATCCAAGAGAATTAGCCGCATTTTATATTAGTAAACTTATACACAGCAAAAAAAAATCGTCATAGACCAACTCTGATTTATTTTGTTATTAAGTCAGCTTGTTCGGAATAAGGTACAATGGTGAAGAAATAGGTACTTTTCTCAAAAATAAATTCTGCCTTGTAAATCATTTCTAAAAATAAGAAAGGTATAACGAAAAAACATAAATTTTTTAAAAGTTTCCTAACGTTAAGAAAAATGGTTTTTAACAGTTAAATTGTTTGTTAATTTTGTATTTTGAACGGCAAAATATTGGCGATCTGTTTTCGTTTACGATTTAATATAAAAATGCCAAATAGACAAAGATTTCAATATTTTAGAACTGATTTTTGTTTGGTAATTCTAGCAAAATATTTAAAATTTTCTCCCAGTTGTTATTACTGTTCAAAAAGCGCAGGATTTCAAACAGTTTGCTAACAGCGCGATTCAGTTGCATGTTGTAAATACAACTTCCATATTAATATTCTATCTTCTTTCTTTTCTTGAAAGCCTTGTCAGTTTAAATCGAAATTTTTTGTGCAAATCTTTCACGTTGAAGAATTGAATTTTGCTGCATTAAGTGATCCAGTTAGATTATTTGGTGTTGGAAATTGTATGTAATTATCATCACAGTGTTTAACTTGGTAAACTGTTTTGGTAAATGATAATTTTACCTTTATGAATTTTTGGCAAAACTTACAATGTGCTAAATTTTTGTTTAAAATTTCTAAGAACTTTGTTCTAATTTTTTGTCAAAAAATCTTATTTAGTTTTCAAAATTTTTTCTTACTTTGTTTTCAATGTTCGATGAAAATTCATTTTAAGTATCAATTTTGATCAGACGGTCTTTTAATACAAGATTATTTTGGTGAAATTTGAAATCCATAATGGCTACTCTAACTTCTCTTGATTTCTAAATAAATACACACTTCTGAAAAATTAATTAATTCTCTAAACACTTTTCCTTGGAAAGCGTGGTAAAGTTATCTAGATCATTTTTTTTTTTAAATATTGCGTTTGTACTTTTGATTATATTTTTTATCTGCTGTAGATTCTCATTACTGCTGTTTATTTTCAGTTTTCATTTTGGCTTTAAAAGTCTTTCGTCTATGTAAACGTAATAATGGAGTTTTCCAACTAATCTAAATTTTTGTATAAACTCCTAAGTATCACTTTTAATTTGAAGAAAATTACCATTAGTTGTTTGACCCTTTTGTCAATAGCAAAATTCAGCGTTTTCACAAATTGATTACCATATGTTTTTGGGATCATGTTGCTTAGATCTGGTTTTATTGAAACAAAAAACGAACTCATTTAATTATCGCAAGTTCACGATCGCGCCAGACTGGCAAGATAATAAACTTGTTACGTTAATGAACAAGTACGCCACCGTGCCAAGCTGGGATTGTATCAATCCTGTAAATCGAGAACGAATTATGCGTAAACAATGAATTAAACTGACTGACTTATTTAGTACTAATTTTATTGAATAATTTTGTTTTGACGAGCTCGTAATTGTAACGAGTTGGCACATCAGCTTACTCTGAGGATTCACAAATGTGTTGTGAGACTGGAATGATGTCGTGCTTGAAAAATCGACATATTCGCCATCTTACCAATCCTGCACATTGAGGTTTAGGAAATAAATTAATGATTTATACTGAAACAATATTCTAACGCAATCATATTATTAAGTATCACTGGAAATATAATGGTAAGTGTGCTCAAACACGTGCATAAATAAAATAGAAGCAGGCACTTCATGTTTTTAAAGTCGTATGAGTATTAACTAAACTGTTCCATTTGGAAGAACTGAAGCTGTGGAACAAATCACTGTACATCTTTCTAAACCAACCTTGTTTGAAATCTACATCTGCATGGAAAAATATATAAAAATGAAAAATCACTAGTTCAGAAGATGGAAATGTACGACCAAGTCTTGTCTTTTGCAAAAACATTGTATGAAGAAGTTTTTGAAATCTTACTTTCTTACCCAAAATTACACCAGGTACTGTTTTTGTTTGTTGAGATAACTTGGTACAAACCTTAATCTTTTAACGCGAAAGCCATATGCCTTTACTTTAGCAATGGGATCATGCATCAGGTAGTTGAAAACTTTTGATAGATCCACCAATAGCGCGCTTACTTTTCTCTTGCTGTCGAGACAGTTTTGCCACTTATTTGATAAACCCAACAAAGAATTTCGTGTACTCTATCCTCTGCGAAATCTGCATAGTGTCATGAAAACTTCTTTTCATTGTAGCCTTTATTTGTTTCTTAATGATTGTTTCAAAGGTTTTAGAAACAGTAGGTAACATACTAATAGGTCTATAAGATTTTTTATCAGTGGCGCTGTCTTCTTAAATATCCAGACAACGTCAGCCCGTTTAACTTTTTCAGGGAAAAAATGATCGCTTACGAATGAGTTGAAAAATATGTAATTTCCGTTTAGAAAGCATGCGTCAAAACAATAAATCACAAAAAATGTTTGCGCATGCTATAAAATTTTAGTCGTGAGTTGCTGCGGAATGTCTGTCTAGAATCAAGACGTTAGCACAGAGTATATCTTGGTTAAAGCAATGAGATATAGATGTAACGGTGTGACTGCACCGTTAGAACTTGCTCATTTAATTTCTCTTTTTTCTTGATGAATATGAAATGCTTTAGAAATTTCACTTTTCTGTTTGTAAAACTCTTTTCTCCATTTTATTTTTTTCAAGTTTATGTTGGCTTTATCCCATTTCCAAAACAAGGTCGCTGAATTGGTCGCTGATGCTTGTTAAAAATTTTGATTACAAACCATAAAAGAAAACAACATTTACCTTTATTATTGGTAAGTTTTTTACGAGAGATATGAGGTGATGAATTTTGCAATAAACATAAAGTTTTAAAAATCAAGTTGCTTGACCAAACAATGGTTGCTGTACTGTAGCCATCATGCTTAACAAAAATCGAGATCGCTGCTCCTCAGTTTCATCATAGTATCTTTTTCGGAAGTTTTACTCATGACAATTTCCACTTCTGCTATCACATCGCAAACCTCTCAATTACTGGAACCAGCTACGTATTGTCCGTAAACGCTGTTCCACTTTACCATTGAAGTTATGCGATATTGTTGCGCTGTTTTCTGGCAACTTTAGTTCGGAAACTTCAGTGATAACGACGCTACCTTCATTTATTGACATTTTGTCACCATTTGGTTCGTTATACACCCCATTAGTGTTATGGACGAGGAGGCAGCTTGGGTCGTTGAGACTTTCTTCTAAAATTACCAATATTTGGCCAGTTCAGGCGGCAACTTAAAATATTGTAAAATGTTATACTCTAAAATATAAAATTTAGAAGGATTGGGGTGCGTTTTCTTTTCCTGTAAAAAAACTTAAAAATAAAGAAAACTATATGTAAAATATTTTTTTAACAACTAACTACCTTCAAAAGTAGAACTGCCACGCAACATAAATTTCCAGTTAATTTTATATCGCCCAAAACCACCTCAAAACTTTGACACATGTCAGGAAAATGCTTAAGCAATTCTGCAACTGTGGTAGCCTTGGGTGTCTTTCTCGTGAAACTCCCTTAAATAATAAAATACAACTTGGTAAAAGTCTTCTTATTAGTTTGAAACACTATATGGAACAAACAAAAAAAGCCAAAAAAAAAAAAAACACAATCCGATATTAAAATCGATAATACATGACGAGTAAGGTAAGTAGGAAAGTTTTAAGTATAAATATTGAGAATGCCTTAAAACGAAACAAGTACGTATTACCGATATATAATTCAATAAGTTTAAAACGCTTTAAAAAATAATATCTAAGACTTGCACTCCGTGAGCATCCAGCAGTTTCGATTTTATTCACTCATCGGCTCTTTAAGTTCTGTTTTCATGGATACGTTATATTGTGTGTGTTTGTGTGTGTGTGTACGTACCGCGTCCTTAATTATTTATGGATTGAACGTCCAACACAATTTGTTTAGTTAAGCAATTCACAACTGTCACCGGTTTGTGGGCTAATACAATTTAACCTGACATTTAGCAATTTCTTTGTTTTGATTTCATTGATATGATTCTATATTCAATTATGTTATATAGTGCTAGTCGTATAAACCGGTTGGCCCTATAGATTTTGCTATAGGTGACTCTGTGTCATTAATGTCGTTTTAATTTATTATAAAAAGTAATTATAGTTAAAAAGATGGTCCAATAAATATTTCTTCTTAATGCAACATCATTTTGAATCATATTTTAATGCAAGATTTCGACACTTGTTGAATTAGTTTTATCTTTAGACGTGGTAAAGGTCGTAAGGTTCTCAGTATTAGGCCTGGAAACTTCTTCCGTGATTTTGCGAATGCCTTTGTCAGACTTTTTTTACGTAGTGTAAATAATAGTAGAACCAAAGTACTAGGAGGTTTGAATAATTATGTTGGGTGACATCTTTCTGAAAGATTGAGGGGACACGATGTACAAACGCTATTGCAAAAACTCCAATCTTCGTCGGGCAACGCATCAATAATTACGTTACTGAAATAGACGAATCAATGATGCACCACAAACAAAGGGTAGACATATTTTATCCACCTCGATTTCACTTCTAATACATTTCATCTTCATCATCATCTTGACATTCATTATTTTCCTTTACATTCTTTTCAAGATGTTTTCAAGAGTTTTTTATGTTAAGCGTACATTAGATACCTAACTGTTTTTATTTCCACTGACTTATTTTAACTAAAATTTTCCTTTAAAATATTAGCAATAAATAAATAAGGGATTTTTTATTTTTAAGTTTAGGGTCAAGTGGGAAGAGTGATACGAGAACCAATATGGGCTTTTGGTATAGTTGACACCTCGTTTACCCCACCAAAACGATACAAGTGTAAAAAGGCATGGCAGAATGACATTAACAGGCATGATGACATAACGATTACATGAAAACCCGTAATTATTTCCGATTTTTGGGGTGCATATCGGAATCTTATTTATTTTTTGCCAAAATTTGTATTGCGTGACTCAATTGTCCACACATACAATTTCGTCGACCCCGCGACTGGTGCACATACACAATACATAGTTATCACAAATCAAGCAGTTTTAAACTTAGGCCTTGTAAAAAGATTTCTTAAACTCTATTCAAGAATATAGTCGAAAAGTTGGTAACACACTTGGCTGAGCTTATTATTGGCATCATTTCTGTTATGGTAAAACAACTGCTGAGGTATGCGTGTTTAAATTTGTAATGGATATAAATATTATGTTTTACAAATATATAATATTTATTAAGATTAGTTAGTTTCTATTATAGAGCATTGAATCTTATAGGAACAGATTCAATTTGAAGATAAAAGCAATGCGTGGGTATCGGAAAACTCATTTACAAACTTATAGGGATGAGTTTATGCGGAGGTGTTTTTATTGGTAATATATATTTAATGAAAACTAAAAATTAAATATATATAATAATAATATTTTATTAAAGATAAAAATTGACATTAAATTATCACACCTTAACGTTTATATTTTTCAGAGACTGGTATAGTGGAATTGCCGGAAACAATGAAGATTTTTTTAACAACGTTTTTACCGCTATTACAATAGAGCTCCCATGGTTACCGCTATTACAATAGAATTCCCATGGCAATTGACATTACAAGTGTTTGGCACAAAACCTTAACTGTGATCTTAATCCGAAGTCTTTAAGTTTTTTGTAGAAAAAGTGTACACTAACGAATGTTTTTCCTTTATTTTTTTATTTAAAGCATAGTAAAACTTTAAAACTTTTAATTTCTAACTTGTTTGATGACAACAATTTATATGCATGTTATCACTATGGACACAGTGTTTGTGTCTACCTTAACAGAGACCTGAATGCTTCTCTGAAATGGTTTAAGTGGACATTTATGGTTGCCAATTGAACAAAGTCTCTATTAGCATTTTTTGGTATCAAAGACAGTAACTTACTTAGGCATTAGTACGGATGGAAATTTCCTTCATTCCTTTGAACAGGTAATTAGATGACAAACTTAGTTTTGTACCAAAAGTAAAGGAAACTTGTGCCAAAGTTATACTCCAAAATAAAACCATCCCCTCGCGTCCCTATTAAATCTATTCAAAATACATACCTCATCCACTGTTTGTGTTTCAAACAGTCAATTTTTAGCTGGAG
This sequence comes from Euphysa ruthae, assembly GCA_035046665.1. Classification (NCBI taxonomy): domain Eukaryota; kingdom Metazoa; phylum Cnidaria; class Hydrozoa; order Anthoathecata; family Corymorphidae; genus Euphysa; species Euphysa ruthae. The sequence continues at coordinate 9,780 of JAUZNK010002387.1, forward strand.
CAGCGTCACCTACCAGAATTTGTTAACTTAAAAGTTATCATTTAATTCGGACCGTTGGTGACTTGGCTGCAGCATTTGCAAGGGTATCAGACAGCACTGTAATTTTTTAAGGCAGTGGTGCACCAATGACTTCATGAGTTATTTGCGTCTGTCTGACTTCATTTTGGACGGTTTCATGGGAGCTTTAGCATTACCAAATGACTTCTAGAAAGATTGGGACGTAGTAACGCTAGCTAATAGAACTAACCCTTCGCAGAAAATTTGGGTGAATATTTCGAAGTGTTTTGATGTAGCTGAAGATATTGGCATTTAGTCTGCTAAAGAATTCAGTATTTGTTTTCATTTTTGACAGCTCCATTTGTTAGCGTAAGTCTGCTAGGATGCATTTACTAACTTAAGATTTAATACAATCAATGCCAAATATATGCAGAAAGATCGGTCTATGGATTTCTCTTAGCCAACTCAAAGTATCTTGCCTATGCAGATTCTGCAAAAATTGATTTATGATATATAAATTATTCTATGTTTTAAGTTTATCTTGGATTAAATTTGATTTTTTCCGGATTTTTTTTTAATTTTTGATCGCTAACTGTAACCGTATCAAAAATATAAAAAACTTTTTTATTTTTCAGTTTAGTAATATTATTGTTTAATTGTTTTATTTTTTGGTGTAAATTAGTATATACGCTTTTTATAATGTACCAAATTTAAAAAAAAAAAGTACTTAACAAACTAAAACAAATTTAATAAGGACGAACAATGCTTTTTATATGCTTGTTCCCAAGAGAATATTTCTAAAATTGGACTATAATATTTTTAAAAAGCAAGCTTTTCCTTTTACCACACGATTATGAGTTAAACAAAAACTTTTTACGTCACTAAAATACGTAAGCAAAAAATTGTAGTCGTAAACTCCACGGAAATATAGTTTTGAACGATGTTCAGCGGAAAAATATATTTCTTCTTCTTATGACCTCATCAAAACTTAACAGTTTACAGCGAAACCGGTACAAATGAAACTAGTGTTTGGCAAAGCTTGGTAACACAGCGTACTTAAAATTTATCGCAAGTAAGCAATCTTGCCAGTGTGGCACCATTGTGAACCAGTAAAGCTAACAGTTGGCAGAGTTAGTTTTTTGTTTCAGCATAATGGATTAATCACTCTGAAAACTTATCAACTTACAGGTCCCGCGCGATAGTGCCGAACCTGTAAATAATTTTCAATTAAGCTATTGTTGGCACGATTGTGTACTTGAAAAATTTGCAAGTCGCTATCCTGTGAAGTTGGTACCGCAATTGATTAACTTATTTTAATTTGTACAAGTGCGGAATCGTGCGAAGTTGGCAGTATAGCGCACTTGTAAGTTTTTCAACTGCATTATTGTACCAAGTGCATTACCGTGCCAACTTGGCAGAATAGTGCAGTTATAAATTTTTCAAGATCTAAGCAACATGATCCTGTTTTTTAACGTTGGCCATTTTTTTGAGTGAGATGGCGGTAACAAATTGTTGTTCCCGCTTTTCATCGATGTGGAAGAAAATGAGTTTTGATTAACTTGACGCAGATATAATTATTTTATACTTCTCTATCATTCATAAGAGCATTTTTAGTAGATTTGATATTTTTCTAACTGATTTTTTGTTTACATTACTTGTTTACCTTTACGCATTTATTCCAATGAATGATCAGCTTTTGTTTAGTGTGTTTTTTATGTGTAGT
>JAUZNK010002388.1:0-11498 GCA_035046665.1 Euphysa ruthae
CACGATGTTGAATGAAGTATCAGGTATCAGGGTTCACATGAATTATCACTACACATATATTAATATATTAAACATGCGTATGGCTCTCTTAAATGGAACGTCGGGTTAGAGACAATAGAGGTTCGTCAAATAATTTTCTCTTTGATTTGCCATACAAGGGCCTACAAAAATCAAATGACAGTTGCAATATTATGATATGAAATAGGAATAAGAAAGTGAAGTGTTGGTCAATCGGATCCTCTCGTACCATAGTTATTTGACATTGCTCTATTTGTGTTTGAAAAATTTATATTGTGAAAAAACTGTGTATGAGGAGTCTGTGGAACAAAGAATGAAAGATCAATTATGTTTGTAATAAGCGTAACAAGGTGTTTGTTTTAAATATTATAGATATTCCTAGCCCAAGAATAATAAACAAATAATAAGGTAATTATTTGATTCCTTGATTGGAGTTGTCTTATGTATGCCTGATGAAGAAAAAAAATAAACACCTGAGGCTGTGTGTGCTTAAACCTAAAGTTTGTGCATAGTTGTGTACTGCTTTGAAGAATTTGGTTTCACGCAGTCTTATAAGCTTATGTAACGTTAAATATGAATTTCATTTGAATTCTCTCTCGTAAGCTCAGGAAATTTTTATTAAAAGTGCACGGGAAAACTTGTATTTTGATGAATTTCTCTGACAAAAAACAAAACTGAAAAAAAAAAGTTTTTAAAGTTCCATTTCGATTTTAATTCTGCTAACATCTTACAATTTAAATCACTCAAGTTAATTTATTGGCTAACAGTTTCAAGTGCAATTAAGAGCTAAATTTGATAAGTTAATTTCTAAAAGGAAAATCAAAATAAACTTTTGGAAGTTATACTGGTAAAAACAGTATGAAATTTTTTTTCAAAAAGCCTTTTTTGGCACTTCTTTTTTTCCAAAAGCAACAAAAAAAGAGTTGTCCCATATTGACCTTACAACAGTAAATGGAATGCTTACTCTTTTTCTTTGTTTTACTTCTCTTTGCTGGTTTAGTAGGTATAGACTAAATAAAACAACCAAGTATATCAATGTGCAGGAGTAAACAATTTAAAATTCAGAAGTAAATATGTTAACTCTTGTGGTGTCTTGGAGCATTATCAAAAATGATTTCCTTTACATTAAATAATTTATCTTGTTGATATAATTTTCTTATTAGAACTTCAATAGACTTTTCTGAAAGAAAATAGATCAAAGATATAAAAAATTCTTTTCAAAATAAAACTACTGCCAATATAGCTCGCTCCAAGTCTCTGAAGTCAATTCTTTTTGGAAATTTTTCAGAAAAAAAAGAAATTATCATTAGCAAAAAGAAGAAGCATTATAGCAGTAAAACTAAATAAATAGCAGATATTACAACATTAAAATTATTGATAACTGATTTCTAGCAACTATATTTCATCTATCCTAGCCTTAACTGGGTTTTAACTGTTTTAAATCTAAATTTAAAATTACACTTAAAATTGCACTTTATTACCATTTAAAAACCATCCGGAATATCTACATCAACATTTGAATGAACTTCAGGCAAGACAGGAAATTTCATTACCTAAACCAGTATTGAAGAACTCTGACTACTTGAAAACATGGATAAATTAAGTTCACATGACACATGAATATTGTAATTCAATCATTTGAGAGTACAAAAGAATATTACATTACTGAAATGACATCATAAAAACAGTGATTGTAAGTAATGTGTCGGCTCTTTAAAAATAAAAAAATTTGGTCCAAATTTCAAACATTGTTATTCCGTAAATATATAGGATTGGCAACCCTAAATTCATCAATGCTAAATTTAGGATATGTCTATCAGTCTGCAAAATTACACGATATCATCACTAGACCAAAACTGTCCAATAATCAACTTAAAAAAAAAAGAAAAAAGAAAATAGCTAATACATAATTTAACTGAATTTACAATCTGAAATTAAAATTTAAAATCTCACCTTTTTATAGTCAATAGGGTTTTGCAAAAATTCCATTAACTTCTGTGCTAATTGCCACTAAAATTTAAAAAGTTTTACTTTTTAGTATTCATGAGCCTAATCTACAACTTCGCTCAGAGACTTGGACCCCATAATTTTTTTTTTTTAAATAACCAAAATGTAAAAATTATCATTAAAAAAATCAGCAAAAACAGTTAATACCTTTTGGCAAATATTGAGCTATCATTATCAAACCTAAAAAACCCGTTTAGATACCTAGGAACAAATAAATTTGAAAATAACCAAATTATGGCATAATTATCAAAAAAAAAAAAAAAAAAAAAAATCACACCCAATGACCTGAGATTAATAAATCTTGAAATTAATAAATATTTAAAACTTATCAGAATTAATCTTTTCAAAATAACAAAAAATTCCAACAGAATCTGAAAATAACTTACTGAATAAAGTTTATTAAGTTTCAGAATTAATTTCGATAGTTTAGGGACTTTGTTTAGGGACTAGGCATGAAAAATAACTAATTTGTAAATTAATTAGTTACAAAAATTCTAACAGCTTGCTCTAGATAAAAACACTATTCAATAGCTCAACTCATGCAGTGGCAAGAATTAAAAAGATTTATGGCCTGTTTATTGATAATGCTTTGTCAAAATTTTTACTAAAATAAACATTTTTTGAATAACTTTGTTATGTGCCAATATAAGTCAAATGATGCCCTTCATTCACTTTGTCTCAAACAATTTTTTTTTTTTTAAACAGCACTTTTGTGCTAAGAACTAGTGAATGTTACTAAACTCCAAAATAAGAGAAATCTGAATAAATTAAAAATTTTATTAATACTTCCATTAACGTGAATAAATATGAAAATTAGGAATAAGCAGTTCGTTTTTCTATCCTAACAGTCCATAGACCTTTTGCAAGGGACCAAGAGTTTTCAGTTTATGTTCAAACGAGTCAAATAAAGTTCTCTACCATCACTTTATATAAAATTTGAAAGATTTATAAATGGAATCTTGATAAATTGATTAAAGTATGTAACTTTGATTAAAAAAAACTTTTTAGAGCAAAATTCCTATCAAGCTATTGTTACTATTTGGAAACTAAGTGAAAAATTTATGAAAATTCATCATTAAAAAAGACTTCAAAATTTTTTTTAACCTTCTTCCTCAGTTGCGGCTTTCAACAATATGGAAAATTACCTTTTATATATAGAATTTTCAATTTTTTAAAATGTTGTGCACTTAGATAAATCTTATGTAAATTTTAAAATGCCATCTGATTTGTTGCTATTTTATAAAATATAAAAAATCTGATAAATTTAGGATATTCTTATTTTTCAAATATCAGCAAAACCAAAACAGAAAATGTTTCAGGTGCTGCTTTATTATTGGCACATTTTAAAAACTGAACTAACTGTTTTCAAAAAAATTGTGGTTAGTCAAAAAAAAAAAAAAAAAGTTCCTAAAGTGATATAAGAAACAGTAGCACAATAATGGTATAAGAAACAGTAGCACAACAATGGTATAAGAAGCAGCAGCACAATAATACTTTATTTTAAACAACAGTTTTTAAATTTGAAAAATTTGAAAATCTGTTTTTCATAGGGGAAAAAAATTTTTTTTTCATTACTGACTGCTTTAAGTACTGGAGTAATTGACTTAAGCTAGTAACCTAGCATTTAAAAAAAAATTTTAAGTAATGTCATGTCGAATTTGCCAAAAAAATCATTATAACTATTGGATGTTATAGTTAACTTAACGATATCTTATGTAATGATGAAAATGACGCAGAAGAAGCTGTTGAATGTGGTACAATAAACCTTCTTACCCTATCTCCAGATTTTTCAAGACCAAGTAACCCAGATACGTATTTTAATCCACTAACTGTGTACCTGTCACACACATTCTGCACATGGGTGTAACATACAGACGTCTAAAAAATTATAGAAAACATTTAAGACTTTATTACCAGCCAAACTTACCAATACAAAAATATACAGAATATCTGCAGGCAATATCTGTGACGCCCTAGATTAGCTTGTCATGAGTAAATGCATAGGTGGGCTGTATTAAGCCCACATAAAGGACATTGCGCAGGCTGGGTGCCCTCCTCCCTCCCCCTTTCTTTCCCTATCCGCCTTGCTCCTTCCTCCTTACCCCTTTGTCTTTCCTCCTTTCCTTTTCCAATCCCTTCCCAGTCCACCATGATTGGGCTGCGCAGAGAAATTTTTATAATTACATACATGGAGATTGTCGCTGAACGTCACTCTATGAACAACAGACAATAATGAATAAACGGTAACATGCTTTTCTACTGTTGTATAATTTTGTTTTAGTTTCTCAAAAAACGATTAAAAATAATTTTGGAACCTAATTTGTTTGTAAGTCTCATAAAACCATTAAAATATAGTCGTTGGAAAGAAAGACAATAGAACAACAAGATAATTTAAAATAACCTACAACAAGAGCAAATATGTTTATAACATTCCAGGTGTTTAAAACCTACTTAAAAGATCAACTGAAATAAAAAAAAAAACAACTTTATAAAGCGTGGAAGTTAAAAGGCACTTTTATGCGATAACATATGTTACAAACGTATACAGAAGTTATGTTATTCTATGTAATATTGTAACGTAAAATCACCTTCTGTTCAATTTAAATGTGCCAAACATTTTATTAATTTGGCTTCCAATTGAAAACATGGAAACATTTTCTGCTGAAATCAAAGGATACAGACTGACGCTTAAAATTTTATGTGCTGACATGAGTTTTTAAAGTGAAATTTTAAAACATATACACGTTTTTGTTGGTCTGATATTTGAGTTACGTTTATTAAATAAAAGGTTTATAGTAAAAGAGAATTGATTATTTTTTTTTTATTACGTTTTAAGTGACATGCTTTTTGAAAATCGTATTGTTTAAAAAACCAATATCGAGTTAACTTTTTTTATTTTCAAAATGATTTTTTTTTTTTTTTTTAATACGTTACTATAATTTTTAAAAATTTTTATATATGATTATCAAGTAGAGATAATGGTTGTTATGACTCTCTGACACCGATATGTGCGAGTTTGATATTTTATAAAAATAACGAAGGGATTATATTGAAATTTTTGTGGTTTTAACGCAGGTCATGAATAATTAATGTTAAGGTTAAATTGAAGCAAGCTTAGTTACTTAGTTGCTAAGAAACAAATTAAGTTGGAGACAAAACAAGCGCTTTTATATTTTATGTATGAATATTATATTGCGATTAAACTGTTATTGCTAACGATTTGTTCTCGTTCTTTTGAAATATATTTTTAAATTGGCAAATAATTTAATGAACAAAAAAATTTGAGTCATTTTATTTGTTACTGTATTTTGTTGTTTTTAATCTGCAATCAATTTTTATTTGTGCTAATATAAATATTTTACAGCAAAAGCTGTTTTGCATGGGCAATTTTTAACCCGCGCAATTGAATGCATGACAAGGCCTGAATAAATAAAAATTACCTTTTCAAATGGATATCCACAAAACGCTTTGACAAATTTTTTGACCATAGTTGTCTAAAAAGAAACATCTTTATTGAGAGCATATTTAAACAATGATAAAGCATTGATAGCTTCTTATTCGATTTGTAGTACGATCAAGGGGATATACCCAAAAATTTGAGTCCCTAAAGAAAAAAGAGCTTGAAAAACTGCAAATATTTTTGATAGATATAATATTTGGATGTTAAGCATATTTGATGGAAATGAAAATTAAGAGCGTTTAAATCTCTTATGCTATTTATATTTAACCTAATCCATGCTGCTGTTTTATTTTATCGCTAAAGATTTCAAAGCAAGTTTTCCAAATAGTTTTTCAATCACAAGAGGCAAATTGCATTTAAACAGAACATATAGCTTAAAATTTTTTTTGTAGTTGTTAAAGTGAAAAATTTGTGGTTACTGAATCTGCTATAGGTTAGTCAAACTTTAGTAACATTGCTTAAGTCTCTGAGTAATCTCAGTCATGTTGTTCATAAGCTTAAAAAAAAAAATTCTACTCAGATTTAATAGCAAAATTTTGCAATTACCTTGTGAATTCTATTATACATCAGTTTGCAAAGTGGTTTCAGATCATCTGCTTTTTCTTTATCCAACATATATCTTACTAAAAAAAAAAAAAAAAAAAAAAATAATAATAATAATGACATTAAGTAAAATTGTTCATTTTGAAATCAAACAATGTGTTTGCAAGGTATTTTTACTTTTAGCGTGGGGCCAACAAATTGGTTTTCAAAAAATTATTATGGAAGGGGCCCATGAGTTTGATTCTGGAGTAAAGAAAATCATTGAGGTGAGTTTGAACCCACAGCTCCAGGATCCAGATACCAATGTCTTATCTGCTCGGCCAGACAACCAGTAACCATTTCACTTAACTATTCCATTAATATAAAATATCAAAAGTCAGAAAAAAATATGGGAAGAATGATTGATTGATCAGAAAAATCTAAAATACAAAAATTTTTTTTTTGAGTTGTAGCCCTTTTGAGTGTGGGTGTCTTTTGATCAATTGTAAGAGGTTTCAAATATAAAAAGCAAAAAAACCAAGTTTGCAAGTGTTAAATTTGCTAATTATGACAATTAAAACCAGAGAGATTATTACAGTTTCTTTAAAAAAAACTTTTCTCAATAAAATAGTCATCAAATCCTTCCTCTTTTGATATGAAATTATGACTTAACTTAATGCTATATATTATTTTGTTATTTTTACAAGAAATTAACAATATGTATCAAAAAATTTAAATTTATTAATATACTCACTATAAGGTATGTCACCAAGCCGAGTACCTTTTCCCTAAAAGGAGAAAAAGTAATTATAACTATGCACTATATTAGTCATTAAAAATCCAAACTTGCCTATCAAAAAAAAAACAATGTTGAAAAAGGCTGCATTTACATTTTTCTTGGGTTGAATGACAAGCTATTACTGTTTAAAAGTTATGAGTGACTATTAATTGGCTCAAAATTATTTTTTTTTTTGACATATTTTAAATATTGGAGGACTAATAATATCTTTAAATTATTAAAATTAAATCTATCATAAACAACATGTCAATTAATCTTTTATAATAACACAGTTATTTCAAAGTTTAACCAGCACCACCAATTTTAGAAGTACTCGACCTTATAAAATATAGAATTTTTGTAAAGAGAATAAGACCTTTTGGAAAACCATCTTTCAAAATGCTATTATTACCCCTGTATAATCAAGATCATCTTCAGGCGCTCTTTGTTTTTTAGTTTCTGTCATTTTAAGCCGCTCAGTACTTTTTCTTTCTCTTTTTGTTGTAATGATTTCCACTGGTTTCCAAAATGGACCTAAAAATAAACTTAATTTAAAAAAATATATAATAATCTTGTCATTTAAACTGATGCAATCATACCTGCTGCAAGTTTATTTTTAACACATGTTTGTCTAACAATAGGCAAAAGAAAAAAATGCAATTAGACTATGTGATTTTTTTTAAGTCTCAAGATTTTATATCACATATGGTGCCTTCCAATCCTAAAAAATAAAATAAAAAAAAAAATAAAAAATAATATATATATATACTGATAGAAGATTTCTTTAGACCTAATCATAGAAGCTCAAACAACTACTGATTGAGAGCTCAGGACCAACATACATAACCCTAGAAACTATAAGATGTGTGATAAAGCACTCTATGAATAAAGGAAAACCCACACGCCAAAAAAATGCATTTTGAAACATTTAAAAATTAAAATTTTAATATTGGTTATACTAAAATACTTTCTTTTATTAATTATAAATATATAAAGCAAGACCATCTGAACTGGAGTAACATAAATTTCTTGTTTTCTGTTATTCGCATACGATGAGTAATATTATGTCGCTAATACAACCAGCCATTGAAATTGCCCACAGCATTTGCCAACTGCCAAGGAGAATGTTGCAGCCTAGATGCAAGTTTTTGGCAAATTCTAGTCAAAGAGTTTTTGTAAATTTTAATAATTTGTACGTTAAAGGATGAGCATCAGATAAAAGCCTTTTGGTCCTTGAAAATATTTAAGGTGAAGGTTTTACTTTATTCAAATTATCAGAACAGTGTAAAAGATTTAACATGCAGAAAAAAAAAATCAAATAAACTGAAATGTTCAAAAAAATAATGTACACTTATATTTATTTTTGGCAAGGCCTGGGATCTGTATAAAACAAATAAATATGATAAACTGTATAAAAAATATTTGACTTTGAACGTGAGATTTTTATCACTTCCATGTAACTTAAAATCGACACAAATTACAATAGGTTTTCATAACCGTTGTATATTTCAAAACTCACACAAATAATTTCGAAAGATTTTCAACTCATGATTTATTATGCGGATAATTTACCGTGAACCAAGTTCATTTTTTAAAATTTTTACTTAAATTTTTTTGACCAAAGAGTAAGGGCGTTTTGCAGACCTAGCATAAGTTAATCTCGTAAATACATAAATAAATAGTAAAATGCAAGTAATTAGCCAAAATAGAAAAAATAGGTATTAGTTATATTAACACTTCCAAAAGATTTGATTACTGGCATTACCACTTTCCTAGGTATAGTTCATATAAATAATTCCTTGATCATTTAAACTTTTAGTTATTAACTCATAACTTCTTAAAACTTTTTGTTATTTCTGTCAGTCCTTAGTCTATTCCTTAATATTATGTTGATGCTACCTAAAAAATAAAATGAAAAATCAAAATTAAATCTGACGATTGATAACATTAGGTCATAAACAAATCAATGTTTTGGTAATAATAAACTACGGATCAAATGAAATATTAACCAGAGTGCAGCATTTTGCTTCATTATTTGCATACTTATATCATAGGTCTAATGTCATAGCATTATCAGAGAGAATCTATCAACGTACCATCATCATCTGAAGATTCTCCTTCTGATTCATTTTCTTTATGATTTTCATTAGTTTCTTTATCATCATTTATTTTTTTGGTTTCCACAGATTTCATAACTTCCTTATTTATATCATTATTTTCTGCTTTCTTGTTATCATCATTAGTTCCTGTTGATACTTCGGTTAGCTTGCCTGTTTCTCCATTTCTCAATTGATTTTCGGGTGTTACTTTATTCGATGCTGGCTCAAAACGTTGTCTATTTACTTCTGTGCTTGGCTTTTCATCATTGGGAATATCAGCTGCATCAACCTACAAAAGAAATTTACTGAATTTGCCTTTTGTGACCACTACCATTCAAGTAAAAAATTAAAAAAAAAGAAAAAAAAAAAAAAGAAAAAAAAAGATTCATCATCATGAGAAATAAGATATTAAATCTATTAAATCATTCATATTCTTCAAAATAAATGCCTTGCACCAGAAATTGCAGGTTTTACAACCAACAATTCTAAATGTTTACACTAACAATTTCACACATTATTGTCTGACAATAATTCCAGAAATGTATGTTGTATCATTTCACTGAGAAATAGTTGCTGAGTACACTAATGACCATTACCATTATATTCCAATATTTATGTTCCACCAACACACACAACAACAACGGATATTCCTATATACTGCCGTTTATTTATTCTATAAATTCAACAAGTGAATATAATGAATAAATCATAAAATTAACAATGATTGATAAATTTTATAAAATTGAGATACAAATATGAATATATTTATGTCAATTTAAACTTGGGATTGACAAGCTGTCACTCAAAAGCCTAAACTAATTAAAGGAATGACACCATATTGTAACCTTGCAACTTTTAGAATTCTAAAAACTTAGCAAAAGTAGAAAAAAAAGAAAAAAGATTGAGAGAATTCTTAATGAACAGCATTGAAGTGTGAGAAAATAATTAATATGAATGAGTTTGTATCATTAATGTGGGGAACCAAAAAATTTCTGACACAATATTTCCAGAAGGGTCCATGTGGTGGGTCTTGGAATACTTAGAACGCCCATTTGCACATACAAAACTCGCTCAACCAAACAACCCAACTAAATTCACCTAGCATTGCACTATGCAATGAGTTTTGCTCAGGAACAGGTGGGAGTCAAACTCATAATTTTCGATTCGTAGTTCGACACCTTGCCAACTGGGATATCCCTAATATAATAGTTACATTTTTACCTCAAAACTGACAAAAGTAATTTAAGTGAGAAGAGAAGATTTAGAAGTACAAACCCGGGGTTAATTTACAGACATAATAGCGCTTTGTAAAGAGTGTTGTTTGACGTACCAAATGGATGGAAATTTAAAAATTCTGACCAGTTGGACATTTTTTTGAAATGCCTAAAAGCTCTGTCGCCCACCATAGCTGACCAATAAAATCATTTTTTGAGTTTAGATACCAAAATAGCCTTCACATTGATTTCTGAGGGTTTTTCTTCTAACTCATGAAAGCATGCATCGCCAATCTCCTACCATCCATTCAATTTCTAATAGATATCACACCTAGCATCTAATAACTTAACTTTTTAATCTTATGATTGAGAGGAAGTTGGATTTAATTGAACCAATGATATATAACAAATAGTTTTTCTGTCAAACATTTCTATATTTGTTGAGGACTTTATGCCAGCAGTTTCTGGAAAGTTCTTGGAAATCTCTGGTATCTGGAAGCTATTCGCATACCTGGTACCAAGTTTCTTACAGAATTTATCAGCATAAAGACGCCATGAGATATTCATCTATCAAGATCCAATGATTTTATAGGCAAGGTAAATAAAGTATACAAATTTGACTTGTTTCATGCATTAAAAAAAAATTTGGATGAAAAGAATGAATTGACAAATGTAAAAAGTTCATTGAAAATTTCTAAAAATAATAAAGAATTTGTTATCATATTTGATAAAGATTTTTAGCATTGCCCAATTTATTTTGTAATTTCTTTGATAAATTAAACAAGTACATTTCTACATTCCTTTATAACAAAGATTCAAATCTTACTTTGCTAGTAATATTTTTTACTCTACAAATCTTATTAAATAAAATAGTAGTTTTTTGAAGAGATGTTAGTATGCCTTTAAGAGATCCACAGTTTTAATCTACACTCAAGGCTCTTAATACTCATCTCTATTAATGGGAACATATTTATTTGATGAAATAGCATCAAGACAGATAAAAAAAACTGAGGTAGATGGTTTGATAGCTGTTGTTAAATTATCAGATGCTATTTTAGTATCCAAGCAATTAGAACAGAGGTTGTCAATTATTGCTTTAGATTTCCCTTTTATCCTTACAGGAAGAGAAATTTGAGTTAAAAAGTTATCAGAAGTAATTATATTAAAATAAAAAGTATAGACTTCAGGCATCTAGTTTTGAAGGAAAATCTTCTGATGACGACAAGAATAAGAGTAAAAAATTAAATCAAAAATACAAAACTGCAAAATACAAAAATGCAAAACTAATTTCAAATTAATAAAACCATGTGAAGAAAAGAATGTATATAAATTGACCGCCAGAACATCTAATTAAATTTAGTTGAAATCAATTATTAAAAAAAGTTCATATATACATACAT
>JAUZNK010002389.1:0-14041 GCA_035046665.1 Euphysa ruthae
TTCATGGTTTTTCTTTTACCGACTGGCTATTGTCTTTTTTATGGTTGTTCTCTTACCGACTTGCTATTGTTTTTTTTATGGTTTTTCTCTTACCGACTTGCTATTGCCTTTTTCATGGTTTTTCTTTTACCGACTTGCTATTGTCTTTTTTATGGTTTTTCTCTTACCGACTTGCTATTGTTTTTTTTTATGGTTTTTCTCTTACCAACTTGCTATTGTTTTTTTTATGGTTTTTCTCTTACCAACTTGCTATTGTTATTTTTATGGTTTTTTTTTTACCAACTTGCTATTGTTTTTTTTTATGGTTTTCCTCTTACCGACTTGCTATTGCCTTTTTCATGGTTTTTCTTTTACTGACTGGCTATTGTCTTTTTTATGGTTTTTCTCATACCGACTTGCTATTGTTTTTTTATATTTTTTTTCTCTTATCGACTTGCTATTGTTTTTATTAATGGTATTTTTCTTACCGACTTACTATTTCCTTTTCCATGGTTTTTCTTTTACTGACTGGCTATTGTCTTTTTTTATGGTTTTCCTCTTACTGACTTGCTATTGTTTTTTTTCATGGTTTTTCTTTTACCGACTTGCTATTGTCTTTTTTATGGTTTTCCTCTTACCGACTTGCTATTGTTTTTTTTTATGGTTTTTCTCTTACCAACTTGCTAGTGTTTTTTTTATTGTTTTTCTCTTACCGACTTGCTATTATTTTTTGTTATGGTTTTTTTCTTACCGGCTTGCTATTGTTTTTTTTTATGGTATTTCTCTTACCGACTTGCTATTGCTTTTTTCATGGTTTTTTTTTTACGGACTTGCTATTGTCTTTTTTATGGTTTTTCTTTTACCGACTTGCTATTGTCTTTTGTATGGTTTTCCTCTTACCGACTTGCTATTGTTTTTTTTTTTATGGTTTTTCTGTTAATTACTTGCTATTGTTTTTTTTTTTAATGGTATTTCTCTTACTGACTTGCTATTGCCTTTTTCATGGTTTTTCTTTTACCGACTTGCTTTTGTTTTTTTAGCAATAGTGCTCAAGTTTAATAAAAATAAATTAAATATTTTCAATAATGTTAAATCTAATCAAAGTTTGCTCAAGGATTTTCTGTTTCTTTTCTTTTTTTTCTATTTAAACACGTTTGATAGAAACTATTTCAGATAAATGGAATATAATTTATATTTTCATGAAATCGACAACAGATTCGTTGGGTGGTTACTTAATTATCTAATAATGGTGAAATAGGTCATTTTCAAGTGAAGAGAGTTTGAGCACTATTATTTCTGTGATTTTGTTTTTTTATTGTAAGAATAAATTATAAAATTAACTCTCGTCTGATTTGTAAGTCAAATTCACTTTACATATGTAAATTCTCGTTTCTCTATCTTACATAGTATTTGGTTTTTTGGTCTTTTTTTTTTTTTTCAACAAAAGTAACTGCATTTTGAAAGCAAGATTTTATTTTTTTAATGTTCAATGTTTTGTTTTTAATGTTCAATGTTGTGTTTTTAATGTTCAATGTTTTGTTTTTAATTTGTCAGTGTTTAATGTTCTCTTTTTAACTTTATTCAGTATCGGAAAGATCCATAAGATTCATGTATGGCATGATAACACTGGTTCAAATCCATCGTGGTACCTTGAGAGAACTGTTATCAGAAGTCTAGTAAACGGCGAAAAGTTCTTCTTCTTTTGTAATAGGTAAATTTTTAAACTTTAGATTATTTCTTATTTTACAAGCTAAATTATGGATAAAAAGAAAAGAATGGAAGGATATACCTGTTGCAAATGTATCAGTAAGGGTTATGGAATCATTTTACATGTGCTAAACATTTTTTTAAAAAATAAACTTAACGTTGTTAACTTTGCATTACATCAAAATGTGAGATGTAGAGTCTTTTTAAGGTAGTGTAGGCTACATTTACATTGCAGGTATAGGCTACATTTTG
Organism: Euphysa ruthae; assembly: GCA_035046665.1. Taxonomy (NCBI): domain Eukaryota; kingdom Metazoa; phylum Cnidaria; class Hydrozoa; order Anthoathecata; family Corymorphidae; genus Euphysa; species Euphysa ruthae. The sequence continues at coordinate 1,939 of JAUZNK010002389.1, forward strand.
TGAAGAAGATTTTTTCCCTTTCAATAATTAAAGTTTCATTATAAGAGATAAAACAGTAAACGATTTTTTGAATTAATATTTGAATGCTGTTTTGCCACTGACCCTGAATTGGATCCTGGTTAGTATATCAAGGCTGCTTGTTTCTAAGATCTTCATGTTTTAATTCGTTTGTTTCTAAGATGTTCATGTTTATAATTTGTTTGTCAATGAAATTGAAATGAATTTTTGTTTGTTTTTTTGCGTTTAATAATTAAAAATTCATCTTCAGATGGTTGAGTGTCGACTTTGATGATGGAAAGTTACAAGCAGATTTCCACGTAGCCAGTATAAATGATATCACAAAATTTTCAACCATATTCTTTGACGTACTTGGAAGATCATTCAGTGATTTTCATCTTTGGTTATCTGTTTTTGAAAGACCTAAATATAGCAGGTAAGTGAATCTTTGTATGGCTGTTTTCTGGTAGAATTGGAAAGGTTTAAATCTATAAACACCCCTTGTCTAACAAAATCTAATAAATGTTGGAAAATTTAATAAATATTGCTTTTGAAATTTATTTTATGTATTTTGATTAGAAAATAATAAAAATCTTGGAAAATCACACTCTTAATTTTCTTGAAAAAGGGAGTACTAAATTATTAGTGGTTTATTTATTACAATACAGTCCATCATAAAAGTACATCTTTTCTGTAACAGTCAATTTTTTAATAATCTAAGCTAAATATATGTTTGTTAACACTACTACTAATACTACTACAGTCCTCTGAATTAAGAAAAATTTTCTAAATAGCAAAAATTTGCCTTCAGTCAGAGTCATGTCGACGGCAATTTATTATCGAAATTGTTTTTATATATAAAAAAATACTAGGTACAAGACGTGGTTTTCTTAAGTAGACTGATTCCGTTTGCCGTAACCTTGGATACGCACATTCATTAAATTGCGTAATTATAAAATTCTCGAAGTACGAGATGATCTTTTAAGGGTTAAATATAGTCACATTTATTTTGTTTTTACTGAAGGAAAAAACTGTTACAATTTTTCATCAATCTATAAGTTATTCTATGTTGTTAAAAATAGAAAAATATGTATAGTCATTTTGCAAAAGATGAAGTTTTTTTTTTGAAGAAAGCGGCTAGACAGTATATCTATTATTTCTTTGAAAAAGCTTCGATTTAACAAAGAGTTTTGCAATATCTACCACGTGTGTACGTGTTGTGTCTGGGAATCTTCTAAAAAAGAATTTGTTTAAATAGAAACATTGTTGAAAAACTTTTGTTTAGCAAAATAATATTTTTCCCGTGACTTTACAAGGCCTGCAGTACGAGGAAGAAATTTAAATAGAAAATAAACAGAGTCACTCATACAGAATCCTGACCAAAGGAGTGACACCTAAACTAAACTAAAATGATTACAAGTGGTGATTATTATGAACAACACAAAGGAAATATAGGAGGTCAAGGTAACATTTTCGGCTGACCGCCCTTTATTTCGAGCCCTGCTCTTGTATTTTATTTTACTCTCTAAGACTTTAGCTAAACGTCTGTGCTTATCTTTTTTCTGTTGAAAAACGTTTTCTGGAGAAACGTACGATAACAAAATAGCTAAAGTTAAACAGTGGAAGTGAGAAAGCAATATCAACGACAGTTGCTTTTTGCCGTCGCTAATTCAATGCTACTGATAATATAAATTATATAAAACCATCATCTGCTGCTGTTGAAAATTAGAAAGTATTAGTTACCGGTGAATAGTTAAATAATTAAATAATATATGATCAATAAATAATATAAATATAATTTCAAAATAATAATATCGAACCAAATTAGCCAAATAATTTGATCAAACCAAATTAGCTCTAAACTTCCAGAAGTTAAAGTCCAATTTTACTCTGGTGCATTTACAAATTGTATGAAAGATCATATTAAACAATGTCTTCGCAAATTCTCACCAGATAAAATCATTCGTCGTTATGTTGCAAACCTGCTAAGAGGAGAAGGAACTCCTGATGCAATAAGGCATAATATTATCGAGTTTGCTATGTTGCTAATGGTGGATTGAAAAGCTCTCCTTGTATCAGGAATTTTCCCAGGTGAGATTTTTTGGCTGAATAAGTTGTCAAAGTTAATAATCTTCTTCAAATCATATCAGATCAAAATTGGATTTTTCTCCCATGACAACATCATCCCAATTAATCACTTAAATTTTAGCAAGCTAATTTCTCTGGAACTATTCTTTTAATAATTTTATATATTTTTGTACTGTTTGATCCTTTTTGATTTGTAGTGAAACAACTAGCCAATTTACTGCAGAAAATTTAATTCCTTCGAACCTGGAGAAGTTAATGTCAATTAGAAGGAAACATCCAACTAATCCTATTATTTCATACGTTGGTAACATTTCCCATAGAAATAAGTTTTCCATGCTTTCCGAACTCTTAAATGGAAAAACTGATATTCTTACAATTGCTGAGACTAAGTTGGATGAAAAATTCTCAGGTAATGAGTTACTCCTGAATTGGTTTAAAAAACCTTATAGACTTGATAAATCTAGTATCAGTGGAGATTTGATGGTGTTTATAAACACAGAGATTCCTTCTAGGCTTCTTTCTGACTATTCTCTCCCTAAAGGTCTTTAAGCTATTCCCTTCAAATCAAAAAACAGGAAATTGTTTCACTGTATAACCCAGATAAATCATTGGGAAGAGTCTTTCTTAAATGATTTTTCTAATTTCTTAGATTTTTACTTGAGGAAGAAGTATGAAGGTTTTATTTTATTAGGTGATCTTAATTTACAATTCAATGAAACTATGCTAAAAGAATTCATGTCCACCTATGAATTCAGGTATTTGGTGAAAGACAAGACTTTTAAATCTACCGAAGGTAATTGTATGAATCTAATTCTCACCAACAAAGGCGCGTATTTCCAAAATACTTGCACCTTTGAAACGGATTTAGGTGATTTTCATCAATTAGTTTATACTATTTTAAAATCATCTTATGTTAAAAAACCTAAAAATATTATATATCAAAGCTTTAGTAACTTTAATATAAATCACTTTTTGATAGAATTTAAATTATATCTAAAAGATTCTTTATCGGTCCTTAATAAACACTTCTTTAAAATCTGAACTAGTTACGGGACACAATAAGGGTTATATTATTAAACCACTGCTTAGAGAAATTTAGAAAAGATCTTGGCTAAAGCGGAATGCTAATAGAACTGGTATTGACATTGATCTGATGAAGTAGGCACAAGCAAAAGGCTTGTGCCTACTTCATCAGACCCTTTTGGATGCATGTAAACCTTTACTATCTAGTAAAATTGTTCCCGTCACTCATCTATTATATATATATTCTATTTTAGAACCTCTACTATTTAATATTTTTTTAAGGATTTATTCTATTTTAGCCTAGAAATAGAAATCTTTAATTTCGCTGATGACAATACTGTTTTTGCTTACGACATTTTTTTGAAAGCGTTTGAGTTTGAACAATCTTCGTCTTGTTGATCTTTGGTTTTGCAACAAGTCTATGGTTGCCAGGGAAATTCCAGTTGTTTTTTCTCGAAAAAAAGTTCCTGAAACCTACTCTAAATTTCTTCCGGTAAAGAAGTCAAACTCTTAGGAGTTCCTATTGATTTTGCAGTTTAAATTTTTCTTGTCATATTAAGAGAGTTTGAAATTGAGTAAACAAGGTTAACATTTTATTGAGAATTAGCCATTTTGAATGCCTTTATTTTGCTTTATTCTTTCTATTGTCCATTAATCTGTATGTTTTGCAGAAAGTCTAGTCTAAATTTTATTGAAAAGGCACATAAACGCGCACTGAGAGCTGTTTATAATGACCACTTATTGAGTCTTTCGGAACTATGGAAATGGACAACAGTTGTAGTATTCATAATAGACACCTTCAGATACTAATGATTGAGGTTTATAAAATACTAAACCAGTTGAATCCAAAACTGCTTTGGAATATTTTTTATCATAAGGTTACTTTTGATCTTTGGACTTTGTGTCTTGTTAAACTCCCAGCTGCTGGCAACAGTTACTTATGGCACAAATTCCCTTCAATTTAATGCTAGTTTACTGTGGAACACCCTTCCAGATGATATCAAAAACAGTGCAAGTGTTCTTATTTTTAAACAGAAGGTAAAACTCTGGAAAGGGAATTGCACATGCTCTTGTTGTCAAAAGTTCTTTGTATTTTAAAGTTGTATTGCCTCCTTGTTTTTTTTTTTTTTTGTATTACTACCTTTATTTAGAAAAAAAAGTTGTTAGTATATATATAGCCTTGATTTTCTAATAATTTTTTATTATTTTTCATGTACTACGATTTAACTAACGTTAAAATTGAATTGAATTAAATTAGGCTAGATAAAGGTTCGTTCTGTAACCAGAAGAGAATGAGTAGGGTGAGTGAGTAAGTAAAGTTTTGCAGTTTTAGCAAATTTTTTCAATCAAATGTTTCATCTTTTAAAAGTTTCTTTATTTTAGATTTTCTCGGATGCAGCGCATAACATCTCTTGTAACTTTGATATTGAGTTGGATGGCGGTAAATGCCATGTGGTTTCAAGTTGCTCCGGAAGGCAAAATAGATTTATACATTGGTTTCAAGAGCTACTCAGCTGAAGAACTTACCATTTCACTCATTACTGTACTCATGGTTTTTCCGCTAAACTTCCTATTTATCTTATTCTTCAAAAAGAGCAGACAGAAGGAGGTAATTTTATTTTTCGAATAATTTGTACCAAAAATAGAAGAAGGAGAAAAGATGGAAAATTTTCATTATTGAAAAAACCTGGGAATCATCAGAAGTAAATGTTTTTCTTCTCAAGAATATTTTCTTTATAAATGATGCAACATTATTACCGGCTTTTTTATCACACAGTCAGGAAAAACATAAAATTTTCCAGGAAAAAGTTAGGGAAGAAAAATATAACGTTTTTTAGCAAAACTCAGCGAAATATTATTTTAAAAAACTCTTTTGGACTCACACAGTCCAATAAAAAAGTGTCGTTTATCTGTCAGCCTGTCTTTCGATGGTAGCGTTTAATATCTTTTCATCACCTTCTTCTATTTTTTTTTTTGCATGATGTTAGGGATTATCAGCCGATTTAAAAAAAAAAATTTTAGCCAAATTTTGGAGTAAAGAAGGCAAAAATAGACCAAAAATCTGAATTTCTTGATTTTTTCTGTAATCTTCTCTTTAACTTTTGATTTTTTGCATTGAGTTAGGTGTAAAGGATAAGAAATAAATGGCCCATTCTAGGTTTTCTCTCTAAAAATAATATTCTCAATAAAATTTCAGCAAATGAGTCAAAAATAGACCTAAAATTTGTATTATTAAATTTTTTTCCGAATTTTCTTGTTAACTTTTTTTTTGATTTTTTGAATGAAGTATAAATATTAAGAAATAAATAACCTGCTCTATATTTTCTCAAAAATTCTTTTTCTTGCTTATGATTTGGGTACAAGTGTCAAAAATTGTCATTTTCATATTTTCATTTGATATTTTGTTTTTTTGCTTTAAACTAAGGGTTAATAAGGTAAATGACAGAACAAAGACAAATTTTCAAAAAGGTTCTTCTTGAGATTCAAATATTTTCTAATTCTTTGTATGAAGGTGAGGAGTCAAATCTAGGAGTCAAATTTTTCAAGAAAAATTTATCTAGTCTAATTTTGGTGTAAAAAATAAAAAAATTGAGCAAAAATCTGTAATTTTATATTTTTCTTGGAATCTGCTGTTGAAAATTTTGGTTTTCTCACGAAGTCTGATGTAAATAAATAAATGGTCCATTCCAGGTTTTCTCGCTAAAAATGATGCTAAAATTAGGGTAATTGAGGCAAAAAAATTTTCACATTTTATAAAAAAATAATTTATATTTTCCCTGTAAAAAAGATTTTATGAGTGATACCAGTTGAAAAAAGAGGGCCTGTGTACTAAGTTTGGCTCTTCAATTCTATTGAAATATGTTGTTAGAATATGATATTTCAAATAGTTTGAGTCGGCTATTTAGAGCTTATTTTGATTAATCTGCTCTATGTTAGTCAAGACAGTAGTAGTTGAGGTGAAAGGTTGGATGGACAAATAGAAATCAGGACTGATGTATTAGTATAATTTTTAAAGATAATGAGAAATAAAAACTTCTAAACATTTTCGTTTTAACAGCTTCCAGAAAAGAGATTGAAGATTTGGCAACCTCCAAAACATATTAATATGGATATGATTGACATAGACACAGAGCCATTATTAGGAGATGAACTTGATTATCATGAGTTTGACTTTGGTCTTGACAGCTCGATAGTTCGTAGAAGGAAGAAATGTTTGAATATTTCAACACTTGTAGAAAACAATAGCAATATTGGTATGTGGTTTTGTGATCTTCTTTTTTGGACCCGCACAGTCAAGAATATATTATAAATTCAGTGCTGTTTTCCGTCCATGTTAAGTCACGATATCCTCTCATTTTTATCTAATCTTTAGCCCTAATTCAGGGTAAATGAAACAAAGTAGACCAAAGTTTATATTTTATTTTTATTTTTTTTGCTTCTAGAAGTCCCCTGGAGCTCCCTATTTTTATCAAAATAACCAGGAAAGCCCCTGAGACTTGTTAAATCTTTTTTTTTTTTTTTCCGGGTATTATTATCTCCCTTAATCTGTTTTATTGACCACTAGACTTTTTGAAGAGACAAAGGTATAAGCAAAAAAATGCTTCTGAAATTTTTTTTTATGTCTATGGAAATGCCGAACTTTTCCGAATCAGAATTTTATGGAGAATTCGATAAAAGTGATCTTCAGAGAATTAGAATAGAGGTGGTCAAAAATTGTCTTCAAAGTGAAAGCGCATGAAACCCGAAATATTCCAGGGCTGGGATATTTTTGCTACATCTAAATCCTGATATTTTCCGGGAACGGCACACCTAAGGTGAAAGTCTTAGTCAATAGGTCTCAAAACTTCTTGAGACCTTATGATTTGCATTTCACTTGTGGATTAGATGTGTTGTATCTTTTTTTATTTTTAGATTCACGGCGAACTTCAAATTACGAAACAAGAGATCATTTGGTTAATCGAACTTCAGACTACACAGATGTAACTGATACCTCTGGGGCAACAACTACTCTTTGTTTGCCTCGCTCATTTAATACCAGCTTAAGAAAAGTCAGCAAAAGCTCAAAATCAAACAACTCTAATGGTGCATCTTTTACAATGTCTCCTCAACATTCTAACAGATCATCTTCGTTTCGAAATGTTAGAAACGTTCAGTCAGATGGCCTTGTTCAGCGTACTCGCTCAGTTAATTCTCTTGAATTTGATATCCTATTGGCTAATCAACAAGAACGTCTCATGAAGCCTCGACTATCAGAAGCTCATTTGAATAGACACATGGAAAAAGTTGTAAAGTAAGTCATTTTAGTTCATTGAAAAATATGAAATTTAATAAATTGTATTGTAACATTTCTGTCACTAAAATTTGATTGCTATTTTGACTTAGCCGAAAATGTCCTATAAATTTTCAACATGTATTTATTTATTTGGATGAAATTCTCAAACACTGTTTATAGTTTTTTCTAAAATTTTGTATGGTAGCGTAAATACTAGTGTTTTAGATAAGTACAAGTGAATTTAAAGTTTTTGAAAAAAAGTTTTTTTTTTTTTCAAATATGAAGTTTTTCTCTTTTTTTCCTTTTTTACTGAGATTTTGCGTCAACAATTTTTTTTTGGCCAGTATGATGAGTCTTTTCTATGTAATGTTTTTCCATTTATTTCAAAATTTAAATTTTATTAAATGATTTTATGATGTTAAAAAATATTATTTCTGCCAATTTTGACAGAACGGCTATTTTTTTGAGCGTGACATATTTCTAAATTTTTTTCAAAAGGTTAGGTAAGCTTCTGTTCAGATTTCAAAATTAAAATTTTGTCAGTGGAAAAGAAAATATAATAAGTAAATTACGAGGCTTTCGTAAAGAATTTATAGGTTCATTATTGTGGAATTTCAGAGAGGTATTAGTCATTAATGGTCTTTCCATTTTCCTAGGCCGCTACAATAGGGTACCAGTTTGTTATCCTAGAGTCTGCTATAACATGCAATATGACATAATAATATGCAATATGTTAATAGTTTTAGAGAATTTTAATCTAGCCTTTTTTCAATTTTTTCTTATCACAATTTTGTCTGAAGTTTTTATCACTTAAATTTGTATTTTCATTGAAAAAAAAAAAAAAAAAACTTGTAAGTCTATAAAGGTCCTAAACTATGCGAAGTTGTGAAGTAAAAGGTGTCAAAAGTTTTAATATCTTTAATAAATTGTTAAAATCGCTATTATTTCAGATGCATTATAGATTATAATTGAACTGTATGATGAATCAGTTTTTTTTTTCTTTCTTTTGCATTTATATTTTTTACATGTACTCTTTTTATTTTTTTAATACAACAATAACACGTAGCTCTTACAGAAGGTAATTTTCACAGAACTCTTTTAATCTACTAATTGTCACCTCAAACAAGGGTTCTGTGAAAAGATAATTGGCGTTCTTGGCAAAATTTATCTTCTAGCTTTCCCTTCCGATTTGAGCATAACAGCTTCAGTTGATTTTTGATTTGGCTCTGTATATACATTAAGCTTTGAATGTTAAATGCGTAAATGCTCATGTTTTATAAAATAATTCAAGGATATCTCTTTGTTTTGATTTTATGATACCTTACACTTATTTGCGTATATAGTAGTTTTTTTTAACAGGGAGCAACATGTATATTTGATAGGTAATTTGATATTGGTAAATAGACAATAATAATAATTAACCAAACCTGGCAAAGTTTTTCAAACTTGAAATATTCCTCATGATATGCTGCCTTTTATCTCAACTTGAAATTGGGTAAACAACTAAGGTAACCCTTCAAGAGGTCACCAACCACTTGCATGTTTGGTTCAGATCTTCTGAAGTGCAGTACTATGCTTTTTATTTTATTAAAAAACATTTTTTTTGTTGTTGTTAAGATATTATATATCTAGGGAAAGTTAACGTTGATGACATTGCAGTGCTCCAATATGAACTCAATGATTTATCACTCCAATGTCCAATAAATACTTGAGCCATTCGCCAAACATTCAGATCAATAAGTTCAATAAGTCTGTAAAGTTATAAGCACAGAATAAATATTTTTCACAGCTTAGTGATTTGATCAAGTCGTTCTCACTTGATTCTCATTGATTTCTTTTCAATAAACCTTGGAAATTTTTCAATAAAATAACATGTTTAACATTTTATTCAATTTTAGAACAGCTGTATGCTGAGGGAAATTTGTAATTGCTGTAAGTATTTCTATATTTTAGGCAACAAATTTCTTCGATGTTTGATAATTTAAATGAGGTTTGTCATGACGATGAAGTCACTAAATCTGATCACTCAAGTGGTATCTTCTTTCAAGACCCGACTACTTATGCCCTCATTAAGAAAAATGAAGTACTAGCTGAACAGCTTCAAATTCCAGGTGAATTGTTGAGGGTTATCAAAAATAGGCTGTCACTTTCAGTGTATTTTTATTGCTGATTGTTATGGACAAAAAACAGGATTTAGGAATTTTCTTCACAACCATTTTTTTCAACTTGATAAGAGAGATATTGCTAGAAACATATTTTTTCATTACTTGACGTTTAGAAACCCCGTTAGAAACATATTTTTTCATTACTTGACGTGTAGAAACATATTTTTTCATTACTTGACATGCTGAAACGCATTTTTTCATTACTTGACGCGTAGAAACCTCGTTGAGAAACATATTTTTTCATTACTTGACGTGTAGAAACCTCGTTAGAAACATATTTTTTCATTACTTGACGTGTAGAAACCTCGTTAGAAACAGATTTTTTCATTACTTGACATGCAAAAACATGTTTTTTCATTACTTGGCGTGTAGAAACCTCGTTAGAAACATATTTTTTCAATACTTGACGTGTAGAAACATATTTTTTCATTACTTGACATGCAGAAACCTCATTAGAAACATATTTTTTCATTACTTGACGTGTAGAAACATATTTTTTCATTACTTGACGTGTAGAAATCTTGTTAGAAACATTTTTTTTCATCCACCAGAGCAAGGCAGATAAAAATTTAAACAAACAACATCCATGATAAGTTTTGCAAATGCTTAATAAATCAATTAATTCAATAAATCACGTATTATGTTTATTGTTTACTGTTATTGTCTCAAAGCGACTTTTCCAAATATTTTTAAATTTATTCCGAAAATATCAAAGATTTGCTGAGAAGTGTTTTTTAAAACACACAACAAAAATTGATTGTGTTAGTGATGAGATGAAGTAGCATCCCTGTATTATTATTTTTTTTTATTCTTTGTTTGTTTGTTATTGTTGTCAGTGTTGGTTCAAGTTTCTAAAAATAGAATAAACAGTTTATTTCATAATGGCAGTATTTTAAAAATTTGTGATGTGATATATTGTCCAATTAGAAAAAAATTAATGAAATTGAAGTTAATTTCTAAAAATAAGTTTGTGCTTACCTTTCAAAAGGCCTAAAACAGTTTATAAAAAAAAAATTAGGTATCTTTTTATATTTTTTAGAGTAGAATTTAACTATTTTATAATTTATAATAATTTGCTCACAATCCCAATCCCAAGGTATACAAGATTTTAAAATTTAGGAATACCCACCACCAATCTTAATTTTATTTTGCTGACATAAAATTTAAAAAAAAGTTTATATATGAAAACTTCATGAGCAATTTTTAGACAAATTTTTGTAAAAATCTTTTTAATGTCAAAAATTTTTGGAAATTTTTTGCTCTATTTAGCTCTTAAAAGATAAATTTCGATTTTAATGTTGGTCTCCTGGCGAAGGCAACAGAGTAAAATCACCCATGTCAAAACCTGTTCATTAATTTTTAAAATTTTTTTAGTAATGAGCCTTAAAAAGAATTTTCCCAAAATTATTTTTTGGAATTATTTTTAAAATTTTACATAAAGTTAAAAGAGCGTGAAGGGCATTTCCTGAGCATAAAGGGAATCTCCTGAGCATAAAGGGAATCTCCTAAGCATAAAGGGAATCTCCTGAGCATAAAAGGAAACTCCAGAGCACAAAGGGAATCTCCTGAGCATAAAGGGAATCTCCTGAGCATAAAGGGAATCTCCTGAGCATAAAGGGAATTTCCTGAGCATAAAGCGGATTTCTTGAGCATAAAGGGGATCTCCTGAGCATAAAGGGAATCTCCTGAGCATAACGGGGATCTCCTGAGCAAAAAGGAAATCTCCTGAGCATAAAGGGAATCTCCTGAGCATAAAGGTAACCTTTGGACCCAAATAATCGCCTGTTGAAAGCTTGTCTCTAAGCAAGGCCCCAAAGATGTGTCAAAATTTTTTTTAAATTTCTCGATGTTTTCCAAGAAGTTATTTTCTGATAACATTGAAATTTGTTTATTGTAATATATATGGTGAGTTTTTAATTTTGGTCATTTTGAAAAGGTTATCGGGCCCAATCTTCAAGATCCGAAGTTCATTTTAGGGCTTTTGGCCTCATAACAAAATAATATTTAGGGTCTGAAACAAGTTCATTTTAAAATTTTTAGCCATATAACAAAACATTTCAAATTTTTTTCAAAATCCAATTCATTGCTTTCTTTTTTTTTTTTATTGATTTTTATTTATTTATTTTTTTTTTTTTTTGAATTTTAAAAACAAGAGACTTTTACTTGTCAGGAAGTCTAAATCTCGTCCATTTGAAAATGATTTTTAAGATTTTGTGTTAATTTTTTTTGCTAAATCATATATTTTCAAAAATCACTAATCTTAACATATTTACATAATTAAACTTTTTTATTTCTGTTCTTTTTTGCAGATTCCAAAAATTTATGAAATTTTTGAAATTATCAAGCAAAATAATGAGCTTTGAATATCAATTTCCCTTTGAGAATATTTTTGTGATAATGTTTTTGATTCTTCTATGTGTCAATCATTTGTTTGTGTCAATCATTTGTTTGTGTCAATCATTTGTTTGTGTCAATCATTTGTTTGTGTCAATCATTCGTTTGTGTCAATCATTCGTTTGTGTCAATCATTCGTTTGTGTCAATCATTCGTTTGTGTC